>CAESWR010000136.1:414807-445720 GCA_903171835.1 Mullus surmuletus | reverse complement strand
CCCCCCCCCCCCCCTTTCTGCTCGATATCTCACAGCAGTCACAGGGGTGCATACTGTGTGTTTGAGGTGCCCACAGACAAGCGGCAGGCGCTTACTATGCCAGTCACTTCCTTCCATCTCCATGTCCCTGAGAGACCTAATTGATATTCCAAAGCAGAGTTGGAGCTGCATCTCAGGCTCACCTTAGTCATTAGTGAGCCCCACAGGGCTGTTTGCATTATAATCTCTGATTTAGATTGTGTGTTGCTGCCGTGTCCTTCCCACGAGGTTGACTTGCATGCACAAAAGGCCACCGTCGTAAGGGATCCAAACTCAAATTAGCCCCCGTGTTTGAGGTTTGCATCTGAGATTAGGGTCACGGGTTGTGAACTTGCAACCCGATAGACATATCAGATGAGCAGATTAATATCCCTGAGTTCTGTCACAATCTGTGGGCGAGTGAACATCACCATCTAAAGGTCCATCTGGACATTTGTATGGTAACAAGGGCATCGACAGTGTACATCTACTTTCCGCAATGTTGTAATAGCGTTCTAACAATAACATTTTGGAATTCTTGAACTACTCATATTTGTCGTTGGTATCTGTCAATGATTCCATCCTACATCTATTTTGTTACCCGAGTTTTTCCTTATAATTTCATTCCTGTAGTCACTGGTGGGTTATTCATCATTATAAGATACCCATTAACACAAAAAACACAGGTGCCCCCCTGAGGGCTTCACTTGGTTAATCTCAAGCAGCGTTTACCATCAATCACATCGGTCACTCCCTGACATCACAACACAGTGGGGAGGGCGGCCATTGTCAAAGCAATGTACCTGTTTGCCAATTATCTCTCTGTGCTCTTTTTCCACTCTTTGGGGAACGAATAATCCCTTAATCTGAGATGTTTGGTGCATTCTCTTGAATATTCTGGGGAATACTTATCTCTTTGTACTTTACTTTTGATTCAGAATGACAGCCCAACCCCCTTAAAGCCCAGACGCCTGGCCTTTACTGTGCCTTGTAAAGTGGAACACAGGTTATTACTCGTATTAAACTTCAACATTTAGGATATCATTACAAAGTTGTAACATAATCATCTTTTATATTGCAAATATGCCTCTGCCTCAGTCTCGACCAGATGTAAAAACATTTTCAAAGACAAAATCCTTTTTGTTACTGTGCATATGCAAGAGTTCTTTTAAAGAAAGATCTTTTCAAGTTCATTTTGATGTTGTGGCAAGAAGAGAAAAAAAAGATTTAAATTGTGCTATGATTGAGGGCATTTTTATTGTCTCTGTCCCCTAGTGTCTGATACCGAGCCAAGAACAGAGTGCAGGTGCCTGATGACTCTCCTTGAATGAAAATGAAATTAATGGAAAGCAGGTGGGTACTTCAAAGGCTGTCGGCTCCAACGGTATGACCAAATGTGCTTGCAATCATCATCCTCAGCTGTTGTGTCTCTGCTGCTATGAAGCGGAAGTCAGAATTGTGAATGGAACTAATTATTTAATATTTCAGACACTGCGAGTGATGCAGATGAAAGAGAAAGGATGAGTTGTCTTCCTCAAAAGTCATCAGTTATTACAAGGCCATGCAGATACAGATTGTAATGCAGCATCACCTCAATTCACCCTTCTTTACGCTCCATTTCTGGGACTGGGTGCTTGTGTGACAGTCTGCTGCTGCTCTCTAGCTGCCTTGACATTTTCCCCTTACCACCTTTTTTCAACTTTGGACTATTGGGCTCACTTTGTGAACTGTGTTTGAAGCCAAGAATCGCAACCACTGAGTTGTTTATCTTGAACGGAATGTTGGACTGGGCAATCTGATCTATCTAGATTTGTTTTCTCTCCCATGCTGGCATTGCCACTGACTGTCCAGCATAAATCTCCAGCCAGTCAAAGATCAACCTTACATAGCTGTATGTAGGTCAGCAAGCCCGGCAATCATATGTGCTCGTCTATGGCATCATAGCAAAGTTAGTTAGCAAACTCCCAAGCCGGACCCTCCAGTGATTAATTTGTCGTCTTTCCGAGTTTGCAAATCTGTGCATCCCTCGTCAAATCTGCCCACATTGGGGATACTGCAGATAGACCGAAGAATTCAACAAAGTCATTGCCATTATCTGGTCTGCACCTGGCAGACGGTACTGAGGTTGTGGTGCTGACTTTTGGAATCCGTATGCAGGAGCAAATGCTGCACATTTTTGGTTATTAAATATGTTGGCAGTCGATCGCTATCAGACAAATGTGCTCTACTAAATGCTTTGTGTTGGTGGATGTTAATCAGTCACTTACTGTTTTTTTTTTCTTTTGTTTTTTTTCAAATTTTCCGAAACTGCAAATCATATCAATCACTTCTTCTCACTTCACGTGGTTTCGACATAATGTGCGTTAATTTTTTATCTGAATGAGTCTAATCGATTCTACCATGTAGTTCCAAACCTTTTTGACATAGTTATAAAACACTCACGCTGACTGTTTAAGGAAGGAACTGGACGGACAGGATTTACACTTCTTCTTGCCAATTACGGGGGCAGTAGAAAAACATCCCACCGCCCTGGAAAACAAGGCTATATTTTATTCTCCTTATCTTTTTTCTTTTCACAACTTGTTTAATGCACTGTTGCACATTTGTTTTGTATAAGATAAATTCTTTATAATGGCATCCAATAGAATAAAAACATCTTAATGTTATGAATCTTAGTATTTACATATATGTAAACTGTATTATAGTATAGTATAGGGCTCAAATAATTGTCTGGCAAAATGCAACTCTTGCTCGATTTGACAGATTAAAGGTTTTTTTTTGTTTCTTACCATAATTATGTGATTTTTTTCCCCTTTATGTCATGTTGCTTTGTCAACTTAAAGCAGAAAATCTTTATTGCACCATCTCCAAAGGAGAATAGGAATCACAGACATGTGGACTATAACTTGATTAAGAAACACTTAAAAGGTAGGTAAACTACAAACTAATTTGAACCATGATTTCATGTTAAAAACTAAGGACATCATTTGGATTGTTTTCTTTTTACACAACAGTTAAATACTCAAAAAATTATATAAAATATCTAGAATCATAATAATCACATTATGTACATTAGGTTCATGTAGCAGCATGCACAGATGAGGACCTGCATGCTGTACTTAAGTGCATCCCCAGCTCCGACTCTATACAACTAAAGGTTGTTGTCAGCAGGTTACCTACTCCCTGGGCTTTGCTCTTGTGCTACATAGTCACACAGATCAATGTGTTCTTTCAGCACACTTCACATGGTACATGATGTTTCAACCAGACAGGAGATAAACATGGCAGTCACACAATAAAACAACCAACCTTGCCTCACGACTTCCTCTAATCTCTGTGGAATGTTTCAGTGACAGGATTTCAAGGCATTCTGAGGCTCTCTGCTGGTCTGCCTCTTTAAAGCAGCAACCTCTGTCTCGGAAGAAAATCCTCTGAGATCAATTGGTAATTAAGGAAAAAGACCCTGAAGCTTAATATTGCCAAAAAAACAAGTTGAAGGGAATGTAATACAAATGGTATGAAGGAGACAAGGAGGATCCTGTATTGAAAGGGGAAAAAAAGTGGGGCTGAATAAGCCCCTGATCTTACATCGCACCTCCTGAAGGAACCTCTCACATTTCTATCATTTTGATGAGAGTAAAATCTACACATAAGGTATCACCACAAAAAGATCCATACATTACAGACCACATTGTGCTTGTGGGGACCAAACAGTTTTGTGTTAAAATATCTGATAAGTCATACATTTTCAGTGTATTGTGGCAACAGCAGGAATTATATTGATGCATGTTGCTGCTCTGTGTAAAGGTCTGCAGGGTGGGGTACAAAATGTGGGATGTATAATTTGTGTTAGAGAATGAAAGCGACTATTTTCTGCTTCAGCCCGGCAGGAATTTTGTCCCCTCTTTGGTCTGTGGCACATTGTGGCCATTCCCTGTGCGAACTGTGCCAAGGAAAATACCTTGCAAACTGCTGACTTTGATAACAGAGGGGGTGGGGAGAGGTCTGATTCTGTCTGCATGTGTTCAAGATGGGAAGCAAGCCGTAACCAAGCTGTTTAAAATCCCACGTGAATGTGTTTACTAATGACTTGTCTCTCAGAACATTTGTGTAATTGAGGGTCTCAAAGTGCAACGGTGCTTTGATAGTGCTCACAGAGCAACAACAGCACGAGCAGCCTCGTCTCGCTGTAGAGCTCTGCATGTATGCATGTCTTTTGTGCTTTCTGTGTAGTACAAGCAGCAAGGGGAATGTAGGGTGGAGGAAAGAGGTGATGTATGTGTGTGTCTGCCGGGCGGGGGGTTTAAACACTTTCAGAAAGTTTGCCTGTTCCTCCCTCTCTCAAAAATATCAAAGTTTCCACCTTGTAAACAGATGAATTAGATAGAAGATTTTATGTACATGAGGTTACACGTTAAACAATCAATTCTTATTACAAAACCAGTTAAAAGTTACCAGTTGCCTACCGGGTCAGCTGCATCAATGCACTGGTTCTTTATGATGTTGTGCCCCTGTTACCAATTAGGTACTTTCACATCTGCTCATGATTATTGTAATTTCTAGAGGTTTAAAGGAATCGCAACAACACCGCAAGCCTTTGAAACACCTGCGAGTCAAATCCCGGCACCTTTACTCGTACATGATGAGAAAAGAATTCTAGCCGTTGAAACTGAGATGTGTATGTCTAAATGCCTTTGCAGATGGTAATGTTGACTCTGGAAGCCTTATATAGAGCCGGCTGCTGCGGGCCAGGAAACATCACTAGCACTAGGGCCATGTGGGACCTCTCTGTAAAAGAGGAAAAGAAAAAAAACTTTGAGATTTTTTTCACAGCCCATTGTAAGCAATCAGGGAAATAGAAGCTTGCAGTCATGCAGCATACAGGCACTTCTTTTCTAGAAGGCAAGCGAGAGCAATGCTCAGACTACTGACAGGAAAGCCAGCAGACCAACAACATATCAGGACATGTTAGACAGCAATGCTACCAGTGGGTCTTCTGAATCATCATCCTCTTCCTGAGTGGGATTGTTGCTCCTGAATATACTTTGAGTTGCCTTTTTTTTCTGTCACTGAAGATCCACAGATGCACTCAACCACAGGTTTACTCCTCAACCTTGCATCTGTCTCAACGCTGTCACCAAAGCTGCACCCGTGGGAAGAGGACACACATGTTTTGCTGACAGAGCTACAGGTGGTTTGCGTTTGAGCTGCTGGTGGACTGTTGGAGGTTTTCCTGTTTGGTGAGCTGTGGCACCTTTGCAGCCGTGATGTTGCCTGTCGTTGCGGCATGTTTGGTATTCATCCTGCTGAGTTCGGGGCAGGCGCAGGTTGCCACACAGACACGGGAGCAGAGCCAGACAAGGGACCAAGGGCAGGACAGCTCTGCCACACCATGGAGGCAGGTAATCCAGTGGGAGAACAATGGTCGTGTGTTCAGCTTGCTTAACAGTGGAGCCGAGTATGTTCCTGCTGGGGGAGCAGCTCAGGACAGAGGTCACAGAGTGGTAGTGGCGGACACCCAACCACGGTCCTCTCGTCGACCTCAAGGAGGCAACGTCCGCAGGCAGGCGCCATCGAGGGGATCCTCTGAAACTGTCCGCGGGCAGGCCAGGCACCCATTTGGCTTCGGGCAAGTGCCTGATAACTGGAGACAAACCGTGGGCACAACAGGTGGCAGCCACTTCCAGGGGTCCGCTCGCTTCAGACCATCCACGGGGTCATCATCCTCGTCATCATCCTCGTCATCATTTTCATCATCTTCCTACAACGTACCGGTCTACCCACAGTACCCGGTTCCTCAACAGCCCCCCTTCCAACCTCAACCTTACGACCCTAGTTTTGTGGAGGGACCAGTCAGGAGTTTCGAACCACCCTTCCAGCCTGTGATTGGAGGGGGATATGGTGCCGGGGGGTACGGAGCTGGACAGGGGTATACCGGAGGAGTGTATGGAGGTGGTCTTGCCCCTGTGCTCCCTGGCTCTCCGTCAGACTTTACCGAAGACGGTTACCGTTACTTCCAGGCTTACGGGTATGGGCCTAATCCCGCGGTTCCCGCGGTTCCTGCGGTTCCTGCGGTTCCTGCTGTTCCTGCGGTTCCTGCTCGTGTTGCTCAGCCATCAGATGGTCTGGACCACAGATACACGCACAGCCTGTACAACGAGGAATCTGCTCCTGCTGTTCCTGCCCATGATGCGAACCGGGCCACTCCCATACTCGTGGACAGGACAGGGACAGCCAGTCAACAACAAATTGGGAGCCCTCAGTATGAGCAATTCCCCCCATTCGGAAGACCCCAGCCTCCGTTCGTGCAGCCCCTACCTCCAAGCAGAAATTCTCCTAACTCTGCCCTCGAGAACCCCAATGTTAATGTTGGAAGTGTGTACCGACCACAGCAGAGAGGTAGAGTAAGGCTTTTGTTACACAATGTATAAATATTGTACATTTTGTTCAGGATATTTGGCCAGCTCTTAGGAGATAAAAGAAAATATGAGAGTGGTGGGAGTCTACAGTGAGGGACTCATCCTAAAGACACTCAAATATATTACATTTTTGGGGAAAACAGTCTTGACACGACATGTATTTCTGTCTTTGAGGCTGTAAATGGAAAGCGCGCCATATGATTTCTGTTAAAGCTGGACATATGAATTTGAAATATGCAAAACCCAGGGGAGCAGAGAGCTCACATTCCCCACAAATACACGGTCCATGCTTTTCCAATAGTCTTTGTTTCATGTGTGCCAAAAATCTGAAGTAATCGGAATGAAACAGCTGCCTAAAAGTCAGCCTCTTTTTTCAGTTTACAAACAGAGCAAAGTGTGTGCAACATTCATCTTTTTCCACTTGTGTGGTTATTGAAAACAGGCTCTGACTAAGACACACCAGTGCACAGAGATCACACATAAGGACCACTGTGTATTCGTGTGGGGACTTCTGTGCTGCAAGTTCACGAGGTGTGCAGAGTTGGGTAATGGTGATGGTGACCTCACGTTGGGTCTGTTGAGGGAGGGTGTTGGTAGGCAGCGGCAGCCTCCCGAGCCTGATGAGTGCAGAGGGTAAACAAGGGAGGGGGATACAGTATTTCACCACTCCCTGAAGGGGTGGGAGAGAGTGGAAAGTCCCTGTTATATATGAGGGCCGTTGCTTCAGTCACAGGAAATCGAATAAATATTTCACCATTATGCGAGAAAAAAGCGTTGAAATATACACTAGATGACTTCTTAAAAAGGCATTGATGCATAAGAGACAACTGCTTTAAAACTGTAAGGAGTTGATGACCTTGGTTTGCGCAACAGCTCACTGTGCATGTGAGGGGGCGGGGTCTTCTCTTGCCAGTGACAAGGGGAAAAAAGTTTAATCAATGCAAAAATTTTACGCAAGTTTTGCTTTTGTTCTGATGGCTGCAGTCTTTGAAGCGAGAGGAGATGAAGATCTCAGATGTGATTTCCAGATATAGTAATGCATTTACTTTGTTTTTTGTTTTTTTAACTCAAAGGTTCAGCCTTACTGTGCAGCAGCCTCTCTTGAGTACTGTGAGTTGTACAGCCATCATTCATCAGGCACTCAAGGGCTGAGAGACATTTTTACAGCACACAATGCCAACATGTGTGCAGATGCCTAGTGTATTCAGTAATCATTACAATAAATATTCAGCCACAGGGAGTTGTTGAAAAGCTGCTTTTTTTTCTTTACTTGGCACACACCAGCTATTACAGTGTCTTCATAATGGAGTTGAACAACTGTTAAAGGGAAGTTTAACTTCACTTTTGATGTTAAAATGAGACAGAAGAAAGAAATAATTTTCCCTCATGATTCCGAATCATTCTAAAGATCTAGTTAAAGGCGTATGCATATTTTCCCCAACTGTCGCTATGAAATACATTGTCATTTGATCTCTATCTCACTTTCCCTTTCTCTCATAGTCCCTGACAAAATTCCGCTTGCAGTCACAGGAGAGAATAATTAGACTATAATTGGTACAGATTAATTCATTTGTGCAGCTGCAAAGCATACCCCAGTTATTTCGCTCATTAATTTTAGATTGATATCTTTAAATCAAGAGAAGAAGGGGAAAACATATAAATTAACCTCTATTGCTGACATTTATCAGTCATGAATCAATTGACCACTAAAGTAAAGCAGTGGATTATAATCATAATGTTTATTGCAAAAAAACTAAGAGTATGAAAGGAAATTTGAGCTGGAGTTAAGTATAATGGGATATTTATGTTGTTCATTTTATTTTCCCTCCTTGATTGCATTTTAGTTTTTTTTTAATCTGTTTTTATAACTGCCCTTTCCTTAAATATCAATATTTCAAAGAGGCAATAAGGAGAGGGAGCCCTCATAATCTTTATTAAGCAATATTTCCGGGTTTACAAAAAAAACTGGCAAGATATTTTTTTTCTCCATGCCCCACTTAGAGTGTAATGTGTGGCTTTGTCACATGCTGTTGAGAGCTGATCAGCTCTCAAAACACTTTATCCCTCAGAAAGAGACCCAATTTCACATTTCAAAAGATTAGGCGGCAGAGAACAAAGCCTTCCTTGAGTGAAGAGGAGAGAAAAAATATGGTTGAGCATGCTATTGGAAGCCCTCAGCATTTCACACTGGTCTTACACTGTTTTCATGGTCCGCCTCAATATGATTCCCACTGTCTTGGGTTTTGTCTGAGGGGTCTCAGTTGAGATGCTTGCATATTAACCCTAAAAACATTTCAAATGTTACATGCAGGCCACAGCAGTACATCAAAATGTACAGAGTTACAAATGCTTCACCACGAGATGTCGCTGTGAGCAGCAGCAGACCAAGACTAAGCGACACATCTCTCCACTTGCTTCAGGCTTCGCTTCTGCTTTAGCCGTAGCAGCTGGTAGGGGTCTTCATGCCAAACCAATGTTGACTCATCTTCTGTCTCTCTGTAATTTGAATTTTGTTTGGTATGGAACTGTTTTTGGTACGTACACTGAGCTATGCAGAGCCACTCAATGCTAACATCCGCTCTCATAGTGTTGGGTCCCACGGCACGCTCGCTTGTGTTTATATATGAGGGGGGGGGTTTGCATGTACTGTTCAGCACCAATACGAACGCACAGCCGGCCGGCTGTCAAAATGGAGAACAAGCTCTGATATCAACAAACACAGACAGAGTTTGACCACAGTCAGTGCTCACGACAGCATGACACTACCACAACTGTTTGTCGATAATAGATTTTGATGCTATATTAAGTTATACAATTTGCATCGGGCATCTTTAAAGCACAATGCTGGGAAAATTAAGGGGATAGTTCAGATTTTTTGACACGAGTTGTATGAGATCCTCACCATCAGTGTCGTTGCTCAGCAGTGCCATTTCCCCGACTGCGTACCGTGAGCGCAGTTCTGGCCTGGTTTAGGTGTTGCAGAAAGTAGTTCCATCTAGTTGCTGGGGTCACACGAATAAAGTGTTTTGCTCAGAAAAAAAACAACATGCGTTACAAAGAGTAAAATATTTGCATCCCGGATTCTTGGCCACGAAAAAGTCCGGCCTCGCAATCACCTGGCACTATTTTCCCTCCGTTCATATCACTGTGCGCCCCATCATCAGCTGTTAAACGGCGTTTACATACTCGGAAGAAGACCGCTCTCCTTCCGCCTTAAGCTGATGCAAAGGTGCGCGCAGTGATACGAATTAAGGGAAAATAGTGCCAGATGATTGCAAGGTCTGACTTTTTTTGTGGCCAAGAATTTGGGATTTAAATGGATTACCCTTTTGAATGCATATTGTTTTTTGGAGCAAATCACTATTTTCTTGTGACCCCAGCAACTAGACGGAACTACTTACTGCAACACCGAAACCAAGCCGGATCCCTGCTCATGGGATGCAGTGGAGGAAAAGTCACTGCTGATGAACAGCACTGAGGTTGAGGACCTCATACAACGTCATGTAAAAAAAAATCGGAACTATCCCTTTAGAGATCAAGTATCATTTTGCTATGCTTACAACTATGCTGAAATTATTTGAGGCAAAGTGTCTATGTCTGGCCTCTGATTGAAAGGAGGAAGGTGATGAGTGACACCAGAGACCCCAACTGGCCTGGTCCTCCTAGGGAACACACATACCCCCTCTTGGGCTTCTGTAAAGGTGTTCCTCAGGTTGCCTTACAGGCACGGTCAGTTGCCCACATTATAAACAGTACCAGTACGAGTTTACTGTTGTGTTGCTCAGACAAAAATATTCTCCCTCCGCGTCTGAATGCATCTATTCCTTGATGCATTTCTTCGTCACGCCTTCATCTTCTTCATCCCTGCCACTTGTTTGCATAAAGCAAAGTATTAAAAAAAAAACACAGCCAGCATTGAAATAAGACATCCCGGCCTATACACTTTCAAGTTTCAGATGTATCCCCAACAGATATGTGTAGTCAGCCTTCATTTACGATATTAAAGTTTAACCCCAAGTGACGGGTTCATATTGAAATAAGTGTCATGGAAGATCACATCACATTAGTCATGAAGGCACGGAACGATCTGCATAAAACATTTCTCCATAAGATGCATTTACTTTGTGGCAGAATGTATTGTATTAATAGTATATATTTCTCACATTTTGTTTGAAGCGCAGAAGACATCCAAGCAACCCTTATGCTCCGTCACCCCAAAGTCACCCCTGTCTGAGAGGCAAAATTGTCTTATTAGAAAACCATGATAATGATCTGGAATGCAGAGTAATTAGTGGCCAGTGGCTTTCTCTTGCGTGACCCATTCTTGAACTGCCAACCCTGTCACTGCTGCCCCGCATATCTTCCACTAGCACCTAAATAAATACTGAGTAATAAAACATTGATGACAAATGTGTGAAATAATGCTGCTGTTTTTGGTTGGCGAATCCCCCATTGGGGTCGAAATGGAGAGAGATTGAAAGGTGACAAATTGTTGAGCATTAACATAAAAACGTTCTAAAGATAATTGAGGCGACAATGCGACCACAACTTTTTTTTCTTCTTTGTTTTTCTCATGGTTTGAGCCAACTTGTGAGACTTGTTATGCGGTTAGATTTATGTAACATTTTTAGTGGCTGAATGAAATATACTCTCTTAAATTCTTATTTCAGGTTTGCCTGACCTGGTCCCTGATGCCAATTATGTCCAGGCTTCTACGTACATTCAGAGAGCCCATATGTACTCCCTCCGCTGTGCTGCTGAGGAGAAATGTCTATCGAGGTAAATCAGATTTAATGATGTAATCTTTTTCTTCTCATTTGCATTAATATAACCATTCCATTGTTTTCTGTATGTTATGTTTTGCATGTTTGTGACAAATGTTCTCATTTTGTTTTCAACAACATATTACCAGCAGAATCTTGGCACAGTGGTAAATGCATGACAATAAGGAAATAATAGTTTTACTACGTGTGTGAAGGCAAACCTCTGACTAATGACCTGCCTAGTGTTTGAAATACCCAATGTCCAGAAGAACATTGGTTTTGATCATGCTATTTATCAGGTAGTGGCAACCTAAACAAGCAACCATCTTGTGACTCCATTGTCATCAGTTCAGTCAGATCGACCAGCAGGAAAACTCTGGATGGTAATGTAAGAATGAAACTCCGTGTTAAAGGGACTATATACAATATTTTACCACTAGGTGTCGCCGCGAGCACCAGCATTTCCTACCATAACAAAGGGGCAGGCCTCTCCTCTGGCTGTAAGTGTCACTTTAGCTTTAGCTTTAGCAGCTGGTAAGGGTCTCCATGCCAAACCAATGTTGACTCTCAGCTTTTTTTCTCTCTTCATTAGATCTTTGTTTGCTAATGGATTACGTTTTCTTGGTTTGAAAAGACTTTACAGAGTCTCTAGCGCCACTTCACCTTATAGAGTTTGGTCACGCCTGACTCTCATGTCAATATTTTGAGGACATACACAATGTCTTTTGGAGCACCTTTAAAATCTGACCCTGGTATTTGACTACTCCCATCAAGTGTTTTGTTTTTTTCTTTCTTTTTCTATTGCTTTTTTTTTTTTTTTGTAGCCAGAGTGGCCATTTTTAAATGAGATGGTAGCATGCTATGGATATACATTGGCATGCCTCTATCCTTAATGAGCCCACCATAGGAACAACTCAATCACAGGATTGTTTAGCAATTTAAGCACATCCAGTATCACCATTTGTTTTAAATTAAGTGGGAGTGTATCACAAAATGAATATCATGCTGTACCAAAGACTTCAAACTCATTGTATTTTGTCATTGAGGTGCCCTCGAGGAAGAGTGTTAACAACATTTTCTACAGTGGAGTTGTTCAGTGACTGCACCTGCTGCATCTAACAGCTTCTCTTAATATGTGAATATGCTCAGGGTGTTGCTGAGAATAAAAGTGAACATGGCTTTTGGTGAGAGTCCCCACAGTAAATAAGGGTGATTTTTTTCTTCTTCTTTTTTTTATATGAACAATTGCATTTTTGTAAGATGGTTCACCTTTTGGGTAGCATTAACCAGCAAGTGAACCTTCCACAATTCAAACGTAGCCTTCAGGATAGCACCTTGGCAATAAAAACTGAAAGAAATAATGAAAAAGGCAGGGCTTAAGCGCATGAACTAAATCCTGGTCACCGTTGGGGATACAGGCTGTGGTTAGTTCCATTTCTATTCGTTGGTAGATAGTATGCCCCGAGACCAAGGCCTAGGCCCTTTGACTGGCTCTGCGCTAAGGACACTATTGAAATGATGGAAGTGTGCTGTCCCCATGGCTGCTCTGTTTGCCCTCTCCCCATCACAAGCACTGCCATCCCTCAAAGCCCTTTCATATCCGGTCTGCGTTTGCAGCAATCACCGACAGATGGGCTGTTGTAATTTGCCATACACTCCAATGTCAACAACAGGCGCAAGACGAATGGCTTAGATCTTCAGTGGTTTTGTGAACTCAAGGTTGTGCCTCCTCTTTCACACAAAAAAAGTGAATCATGCAACATTGTACACCTCCCTCTGCTCCCTCTCCCCACGTTGAGACTGGAGAGATGGTTGTAATCTTGAGAATGAATTATTTAGTAGATATGCTACTGCCTCCGAGCCCTTCCAGGCCCTATCTTTTTTTCCCTCCTTGCTTCTTAGTTTTGAGAAACAGACACGACAACAATCTTTTTCAACCACTTTGCACTTTTTCCTCACAAATTCTTTCTCGTCCACTATTCAGCTCGGCGTATGGCTCGGAGGTCAGTGACTATGATGTTCGAGTGCTGCTGCGCTTCCCACAGAGGGTGAAGAACAAGGGGAATGCTGACTTCATGCCGAACAGGCCACGTCATACCTGGGAGTGGCACAGCTGTCATCAGTAAGTGCTTAATACAGAACAGATTTTACCTAAACAGTCATACTTTACTGGATGTGGTGTAAGCTGTCACACCGACCCGGGAGCTGGTTAGAAAACATCACATTTGGTTAGTAAGAGTTAGGCATGAAAATGTGTGCGGTGTTGGTTTTTTGTATTGTTACCTATATATGAGTTCATATTACAGTCAAGAATTCCACAGATTGCTGTTTAGCTTTTAGTCAGGCAACACTGACAGTAATACGAATCTTTTTATGGAGCTCTTGCTTTACTTTTTCTTTTTTTTGTCTAAGATGAGAAGGTATTGTAGGGTAATTGCAATATTGTTTAAACAAGGCTATTATTTCCAAATTCTTGAGTGATTAACATGGGGAAGAATGTTTGGGAATGTTACAATTTTGAGAGAGGGCAGAGGTAAAAATGGCTGCAAAGCAATAGTTGTCCACTGTTGGAGCACGCCATCCACCATACCATGAATAACAGATGTCAGTTAACATTCTTGCTTAAAAGTTGAACCTGTTCCAAAACTATTGTCTCTATCAATCATTTAGACCCAAAATATGGCCCAGTTTAGACTTATCCTTTATACTTGTGCAATTCCAAACAGAAAACCTCATCAGCAACCTCACTTTTCATTAGTTAGAGATGGATTCTTGCCCAGCATAAGAACTACACTTGGCTGCATCGTGTTGAGGAGGGAACCAGATGAGGAAAAACAAATAGGAAGCAAGTGATATCAGACACGGCCCCAGGGGCCATTTTCCAAGGTTGCAACATGCAAGCCATTATTTGTTACATGAGATAATTTCCCTGCCATGTTTATTTTAACTTTTTGAATAAGCAGAATAATCACACCAACCATGGAACTAATTCATGAGCTGGCACCTTTTGCGTTCTTACAGTTGACATGGCCATCCTGTGTACATGACACACCCTCTGACATATCAAATCGCTCTCTCTTATTAAATGCTCCCAGATCGATCTGGTGCATTTAATGCATCGGTGCATTTAATTTTGGAAATGTAACCTCAGTGTGAACAGCCATGTGAGCTGTATTGGAATTCGATGTAACTTTTACATCACGCTATATGGGCGATCGTCACAATTGCGTCCAGTTTGGGGTCACAAAACAAAAGCAAACATGGTAGACAGCATATTTTGGATGAAATATGTGTCACTGAAGCCCTTCATGTCACGATTCCAAAGCTCCTAGCTCTGACCCCTCACTCCTCACAGATGTCCGTTGTTGCAAAACAGCACAATTATACTTTTTATATTGACACAATTATGTATTTTTTGTCCTTAGAGTTTGCTTACTTCCACAGTGCTGCATCTGATTTCTTTCTCCAGAAAGAAAGAAGCAGAAGCCTAAGCTACATGTAAAATAAGTCTGCTTAACATGTAACATACGTAGTTGTGTCTCTATTGCCCCACCCCCCTCCGCACCCACCCAGGGGAAATAGTTTAGAAAGGCATCATTGGGCTCAGAGAAAAACATCTCTCAGGGTTTGCTAAAGGGGTGACTTTGGGGGTATCGTCATTGTTTTACCACGCAACATTCCGTGTTGACTGGCTTTTATCACAACTTCAGTAAGTCAGCCCTCTAACACCATTGCCAGTCCCTGCCTCGCTGTTCTCATCTTTGAGGAATGCGACTGGCCGTTAGCAGATTGGCAGTGTTGTTGCTGTCTGACATCAGTCTGCATTTACACAGTGGTTCCCAGGAGGCAGAAAGCCAAGGCAATCATTCCACCGGCTGTGTACTCAGAATAACAAATCAATCAATTCTTTCCTATCAATCTGTGACACCAGATCACGTAGCAGCTGAAGTATGATGGCAGGGATATGGGTTACTGGGGCAGAATGTTGGGTTACAAAGAAAAATCTTTAGGGCGAGAAAATCACTTAACTGCTTTTGTCACTATAAGCTCCCCCGTCTTGCATTCTAGGCGTATAGGTGTTTTTGCTTTTCATTACTCACACTTTGAGGATTAGAAGAAGGGAAGGGAACTGTGCCTTTGTACAATCACAGCTTCTATAGTTTCTTTAAACAAATGACATCATTTTGCCTGTCAGGCCTTTTTTTTTAAGGCAAGCGGGAGTCATTAAATTGCTCTCGTCATTAAAGTGGTATTCTCAAGTATGCAATGCTTTTTCAAACAATGCTGGATTTATTTCTGTGTTTGTGTCCTCATCTTTTTTAGCTATTTGACCTGTGTTACAGTCAAAGATCGTTACTGCTGTTTCACATCGTGGTCACACTTCCTCGGAGGCGAATGTCAGACCACTGCTAACGAGTGAAAGAGCCTCCTGTGTTGTGAGAGAACCTCAAAACCTTGTTTGCTGCAACAAGTGGAAAATGACTCAAGACAATGTAAAAGGGTTTGAATGTCTGATTACAAGGCATTCTTGTTAGATCCTCTGTGTCCTTCCAACACTACATTCTTTCTACATGCTGACATAGTCGGTGAGGGGATCCAGGAATCTAAGCAGGAAGGGGACCCTGCCAGGCCTCCGGGAGTCCAGTTCCTCTGACTCTATGTTTTCCTCAGCTTCATTCTCTTACAGATATTTACTTTAACTAAAATCTGTGGACAACCAGTGAAATGAATCACACATGGCCCATTGTGAGAGCTGCCCCGTTGTGCCACATGCAAAATAACCCTTTGTTAACAAGGTCATGAATTTCCAGAGACAGGTGTACGCAATGTCGTCAGCGTTCAGGCTCAGATAACAGTTAACAGGTTTCTACCTGAGAGCAAGTGGTTGCCTCTGCGATGGAAAGAATGAGTCCTTGAATGGTCACTTGCTCCATCAGTGGAAAGTACCCACTTTTCCTTCCAAGTCATCCTTCAATCTTTAATGACTGTTCCAGTAAAAACTGCTGCGATGTTGAAACATGGGCCATGAAGTAAGGCGAAAGGGCAATATTTATACAGTCTGAGCTTGTCTGACTGTAAGGGATCCAGTGCTTACCTCACTTGCTACGACTACTAAAGTCAACACCACTTAAGTTTAATGTACAAATTCTTAGTCATTGAATAGTTCTAACGTGGTGTATTTGTAGTAGGATAATACATTTTTAGATTGCTCTACCCCTAAACAAGTGATCATCGAGCATAAGAGTTTAGTTGGTGTTGCTCGCTGCGTACACTTCTGGTGAATAAAATGTTTCAGTTAATGTCTTATATTGTCATCTTTTTCATTATAAGATCTTCTGTGTCACTATTTGCACTGATGGGGCAGTGCAAAGTAAAGTAAATACATCTTGCAGAATTTTGTTTGTTCGTCCTTCCCTATACAATGAAGGGTATATCACTCATAAAGTAATGCCGGAGAGCAAAGTTCAGAAGGTGTGACAGACCAGAGTGTGTTATATGGCAAAATCAGTCATTTTTTGAAAAGGCTGGGAAACAAATGAGATGTTCCAGCCAGTTCAGTCGCAATGTTTTCTGAGTGTATAACTTTGTTTGGCTTGAGGGTTTGTAACTTTCAGGATTTACACGCACCAAACAAAGGGAGAATAAATGAAAGTAAAGGAGGGGGAAGCACACGGAACACCTCTGTGATACAACCATGTGTGAAGTAAAGATAAAAGTGGAGCTTCTTCCATCAGCGTGGGAAGCTGTTCATCATACTTAATATAAATAATCATGTTGGCATGTCATGCAAGGTGGACAGCAGGCTTGTAAAGAATCAAAACCGTGCCGGGTCGCTATGACATTTGGGAGATGTCCTAACACTTCAGCAGTTAATGCTGCAGATGATTTCAAATGGACCCACCTTATTGACTGAGTCGCCCACTGGGAGTCACTCACTTCATATTCCGGTTCGATTCAGATGGTCGGCGGCGCATCTGGACCCTCCTGACCTGCTGAGGCTGTGCAAACACACAAGCACACACATTTACGTATACACACACTGGTGTGTATACATCAAGGTGGCGCAATTAGTGACAGATGAGGCCAACAAGCTGATATACGGCCGCAGTCGGTCTTCAGGTCAGCTTAATTGAACAATGGCAGTGTAGTTAATACACTCTTAACAATTTAATTTGAGAATGATGCCAAAAGAAATACAGAAACTGAAATAAGGTTCAAGCCTTCACTGTGTCACATGAATGACAACGTTGATTTCACTTTTTACAAATCAAAAAAATCGCATTGACGTGCTTTTCCCCACAGACACTATCACAGTATGGACGAGTTCAGCCATTATGATTTATTGGAGGTCAGCACTGGCCGCAAAGTAGCCGAGGGACACAAGGCGAGCTTCTGTCTGGAGGACACCACCTGCGACTTTGGTCATCTGAAACGCTATGCGTGTACCTCTCACACCCAGGTAAGACAGCAAATGAGAACATGGGTGGAATAGCAAAGAAAATGCACAAGAATTTGGAGGGGGAAACAGTGGCAAAAAACGGAAGGCAACATCTATCAATATGGAATTTTGCAAAAACTGTATATTGTGAATGACTAGAGGGGCCGCATTAACATGTAAACACATTTTTTTTCCTTCAGAACCATGTAATGTACTTTAAAATGTATTTCTTTTTTGAGTATTAATCAAATTGAAGCATCAATAACTGGCTTTTTGTCACTAGTTTTCAGATATTTTTCGCATCAGATTTAGCTTTGCACATTATCTCACTGTGACAGTCAACTGTGACTGTCCGGTGCACACAAGTTCAAAGTGAATTGGCTATAAATGTTGTTCCACTCTGCCTGTCTCTGCAGGGTCTGAGCCCAGGCTGCTACGATACCTACAATGCTGATATTGATTGCCAGTGGATCGATATCACTGACATCCAGCCTGGAAACTACATACTAAAGGTAAGCCTGAGACACACATGGTCACATTTTATGGGTGTAAGCGAGGCTCCGAGCCACCACAAACGAATTCAACTTATAAAAGTCATATAAAGACACTGAAGTTTCTTAGTTGTGTAGCTTTCCAGAGTTCTTCAGGTTGCAGCACAGGACTCAGTGGCACAGGTCTCCCATCCATCTCATTGTCTATTTTTCATGCATATTTTATTTAGTCAATATGGCTGCAAGATGTACACACACTGTGTTACCCAATTATCTGAAATGCCTTCTCTCTTAGAGCAATATCGATCCCATTAGGTGTCACCCATGTTTGCTGGCTTTGGAGAGTACGCTGAATTGCCATCTGTCTTCTGTCTCTCAGCTCCAGGTCAATCCCAAGTTCTTGGTGCTGGAATCGGATTTTACCAACAACGTGGTCAGGTGTAACGTTCACTACACGGGGCGCTTTGTCAAGACAACTAACTGCAAGCTTGCACAGTAAGAAGCACAGACTCTCTCCGCAGATACTTGGATTCTATCATTGCTATTTGGTCATTCTGTTTCTCACCATGTATGCGGCACGCTGCCCTGAGCAGTTTACACAAAAGCAGAGTGTTAATCAGACTTCAGGTCGTGTCCCGCTGCTAAATTACTGTTAACCACATGATTGGGTGGTTGCTAAATGCAGTTCAGTGAAGAAACTGTGAATTACTTTGTGGATTTTAGATCCACTGGGTTCATTGCTGAACTATTTGATGATTTAACAAATTATGTTCTCATTCTCCAGTTAGGATTAATGGGCACTCAAACTTTTATATTTTCCCTCAAAGGGAACTTCAGGGGTGTTGAACTTTGCAAAAGCTCGATTAGGAGGAGCAGAGGATGTCCATGAGCAAAGCATCATTAGATTCAATTTCTCTGCCTACTCTCTGTTAGTTAAACTGCTTCAGCGAAACATACATTTATAAAATATGCTCGCTTTAGTGTTTCCTGAGTTAATGAAAGCTGGATGTAGTGATTACACTTTAAGGAACTGATGGCAATAAAACCAAGAGTAGAATTTCCAGATGCTATAGGAGCACTCGATCATAAAGTTTGTTGGAGTTTCTTGCTATGAAAAACATCTAGATAAGGAGCGCCAAATTGTATTATTGACCGCAATGATTTCATTTGATATTTAATGGTTTTTAACTAGTTGAATAATTAAACTGTCAATTTCAACATTATTATATTGCTTTTCAGTAAATATATTTTCCTGTGGCTGCAGCCCTAACAAGACACATGTAAAGAGAAAATAATTTAAGCCCCATATGAAGGGAACATGTAGCAAATTTTGGTTCTTGTTGCACCACCCAGAATCAAGGGGACATTTTTGATCTTCCTTTAGTTATGTGACAAAATAATCCAGAGGAGTGAGGCTTAAGACATAATATTAATATTTGAGAATAAATGTACCAGATGAAACCTTTCATATAAATGGCCTGTGATGGAATATTCATCTGCAATAGCATGAGCTTAAGACGACTATAAGAATATACCTACCTCATAGAAATACATTTGATTCTGTGAAGTGAACAATCATAAGCCTTGTTTTTTTTTCTGAAATCAAATGTAACGTTTCTGCAAAATCCCAGAATTCACCTAAGTTTTTCAGACCCTCCATGCTTTCGTGGGCTCTCTTTGGGGGATTTCCTTCCTATATGCTTCATCTTGCAAGCAACAGGATGAAAGAAAAATGTGATTGGCTGTTTGAAAATGTTTGAGCATTAAATATTCTCCTATTATAGTTATAAACTGCATGTGAGCCAGAAGACAAAGCTTGGCAGGTGTAGCAACAATAACTAAGGGGCGAGGTTGAGCAAATGGCCAATTACAGTCATTATGACAAGTAGCATTTACATTCTTCGATCAAATTGTTACTTCAAAGTCATAATAGGGAAACGGAGAAGAGGAACAGCTTGACATGTGATTGAAAACAGCTGTATGGAGTTGTTTGCTTCTTTGAAACATGGAATTAGCGCTCATCAGGTATCATTCATGGTTGCTTTATCTATTCAATTCATTCCGTTCCGCTGAAGTTCTCAGTGTAAAGGAGGAATAAATCAGTGTTTGATTTGTTTACCAATCTCAAGCACCTAAAAGATTGAATTCTTCATTATCTCTTATTGCAGTTAAGTTTCGATTGTATCTACAATTGTGACATGAAGCGTTGAATCCGTGTCAAATTTTTTTGGTTGAAAACAACATTGTGTTGCATCCTTCACTGAGTCTGCAGTACTGTAGTCATTCTAACAAAAGTGTTATTTGTGTTGTGTGTGTTTTGCAGGTCCTGATCAGGCGCTGGAAGGCTGCCACACTAGAGTGACCCTGTTTGCTATTCCATTGAAATGTGAATGGAATCCATTTGCGGTTGGCTCACTGTAGATGTTGTTCATCTTTTAAGTTTTTTTCTTTTTTTTTCTTTTTTTTAAGGCTGTTTTTTTTATGTCCTGGACCCATGGTAGAAATGTGGGGCCCACTGGCACTGATAAGAATGTGGGAGTTTAAAGTAAACACACCACACCACACACACACACACACACACATTCCATAGTGCATTGTGCATTATAATTGTCTAGCGAGGAAGCAACAATTCATATCTCTGCAATATAGTTTCAATTAATGCCTCACCCACAACATATTTCATGATGCAATTAGCTACTGGTTACGTGCCAGGACATATTGACTGGAGGTGTTTACTGTATTTGCACACAGCGACGGGCATATATGCAAACTCCCCGCAGAGTGTCTCCTTGTAAATTATCAAGTGTGAAATGACGCCGGTGCTGAAATAAGAGGTTCCAGGCAGACAAGCGAGGGTCCAGCCGCAAACCAACAAATAAAATTAGGGGACAGAGTCTTCCGAGGTGCGTTCAACCATGCAATGTTGAGACACAGTGATGCCCAGTGGCTCAGAAAAAACTACAGTAATGTGTTTGCTTTGTGTTTACTCCGCCGCTGCAGTGGGTCAGGCCGGGATATTGTGATTCTGCGGGCACATTCTGTTAAATGTTGCATTGACAGCAAGAGGACAACAAGCGGGTCATATTTGTGTTTGCCTTCTCGCCAGAGTGTATGCTGACATAAACTATTAGTACCAGGTGCTGTGCTTCTCTTGATCCTCACATACTCCGCTTCATGGCCCCCTCCCCCGTTTGTCCTTTCTTATTTCGGTAAAACAGGAACAGGAAGCTCAACTGGCAGAAAAGGTGCTCTCCAGAAAACAAGGCTCACAGTACATCAGCTGTGCGCTCACGCTCTGCTGGGGTCTCTTCTTCAACTACTGGTCAGATGGCACATAGGTCATCTACACCTTTTGAAGAATGTACATACAGATATTCGATTGACGCATGACTTTAAAAAAGATGGAGAATATTTTGTCATGGCGGACGACTGTTGTTTTTTTTTTTCCTAGTCTCGCCTGCACTACTACTGCTATGAGCTTTGAATCGTCATGCAGAGTGCCAGACAGCCGTCGCTACCTACCTCTCCAACTGAGTGAGCTGTTGTGTCCTGTTTCAATTGGAAAATCCCTCCAATTGCCCACTGTGGCCTCCTACCACTGTGGTGTTACACGCACTGAACTCCCTCAAATGTATTCAAGATTTGGTAATATTCCCAAGTGCTTTGCTATCAGCAAAGATGTGAATTCTTGATTGTCAAGCAGTGGCAAATTCCTAAAACGTGTCAATTTTGGTTGGTGAAGGTATAATTCTCAAACAAAATACTACTACTCAAAGTATTATTCATTTTATTGGCCGTAGTACACAGGCCTTTCATACTGTACTGTACGTTTTCGGTTGTTTTTTGATGCAAAATGTTTTTACTCCACTAGCTTGTGATTATTATCTTGTATTTACTGAGAAAGCTTGTGATTCTGACATTCAGTGGAACGACGGCACAAGAGTTATACAGATCTTTGGCATGTGGGGATGAAATTTGTCGGGGGGGGTGGTTTTTAATGGTGGCGAACACCTGTCAAACATGTCATATGAAATAAATACATTTACATACCTGCTGTGTGTGCAGACTGGAATATGAACGCCGCGCACCACGCTGCTTCACCCAGCCGTACGCGCACACGTTACCCACGGAAAACTCATTTGAGCGGATTCAAAGGAAATGCGGTGTGACAGGTGTGACGAGTTTCTGAAATCACCCCCTTCATAAAAGATTTGGTGTGATATGTTTAATGCATTAGGGCATTGTCCCCACCTTGCGTATGGGATATTGTCTTGCATGATTCAGGATATAGATCTGACCTTTGCAAATAAACACTGCATATAAGATACCTAAAAACAGCAGAGTGTGAATGCCATTCAGTGGCACTGCTGGTGCACACAAATGAGTTGGCGACACGACCTTTCGCGTTGTAGTTGAATTTGGACAAACTGAGAGATGTGAGAAAATGTCACATTACTGTTATGATAATTATCTTATCTCCAAGGGTTTACTCTGTGTAAATTAACATGTTATCTGATTTTTTTGTTTGTTTGTTGTTTCAGCTACAAACTGTGAACGATCACATTACACACAAAGAACCATTAAAAAGCACAGGACCATGTCACAATGCTGAGAGATGATACTCATAATGCTGCCAAAACTAGATATAGAAATGCACAAACTAATATTTTTTTTCTTTATCATGAAGGGAGGGCAATCGGATCACAACTTTCCAACTCCCCTCCTAACCTAATACACTTGAAAAACACATTGGCAAAGATGCATTGTGCCGTTGTCGTGGAGACACTGACTGATGATCCACACTTGTGGAGTGTACGCGGCTCACCAAGCTCATCACATTAACAGTCAAGATAACGTTTTAACGGGAAATCAAAGTGTGGAACAAAGATGACAAGCTCAGCAGACAAAAATCTGCTTCAATAGAGACATGAAAGGTTCAAAACATGCACACACACTCACACAAAACGCTTCAGCTTAATCCAAAGGAAGAAGTAGAAGGGATAATAACATGAGAGGACAACACATAACACAAGCAGATGGTCAAAGCTGAGGCTATTTCAAAAGTTTCTCTCTCTACATAGTAAACTATAGAAATAAAAAACAATATTTCACCATTATAAATCATAAACTTAAAAGCCTTATTTATAAATACGGGCATTTGAATAATTCACATTCCCCTAAAATGACAAAGCTCCCCATGACAAAAGGCTTTTGTGTTGGATTGATTCACATTGCTCATTTGTGAGATCTGGTATTTAAAAAAACATTAAGGCATTCCTATGAGAGGCATTTCCCATCTGCGGATGAATAAAAAAAATCCTCTATCTGCTTATTTTTCCGCATGTTTCTCACTCTCATACTTTGTTTGGCCTAAAAAAACCCTGACCCGTACAATGAGACTTCCTCTTTGTGCGAGCTGTTTATTCAGGCTGCTCGAACAAAATCCCCCCCCCCATTCCGGCTCTCAAAACCCCCATGATGTTGTTTTGTCAGACAGCTTCAATGCTTTGTGTGTGTTTGACCATGTAGTTGTGTCTTTTGGTGTGCGTACCGTACTTCAACGAGATGGGAAAATCTTAATAAGGGATGTAGAAGCCCAATGATGAAATGAAATTGATTTATTTATGAGTATCGCTCTTTCAGAAATACTTAAAAGTCAAGTTCTCTACCATCAGAAATGTCTTTTGTTGCTTGTTATATATCCCTTAGCAAGGCGGGTGCAATAATGCACAATGTCCACCAGGGGCCTCTTCACTGTGCCTTCATATTGTTGTTATTGGTAATGAAAAGGACACACTGCATCACATCCCCAACAGCTCCATCCGTGCTGACTGTCAAAACATTGGAGCTGGGGGTGCATAAATGATTTAGGAGCACTTCTTTCCGACAAATGAATATGCAACTGTATTTATCTGAAATGCACCAGCGGGAATTTCCCAATCGAATTGAGACAGCGAGAGGCTCAGAGTGCAGCAGAGGAAAAACACCCTGAGGGGAAGGGAGGCGGGGTGGGGGGGGCAGGACAAGACCCAGCAGACATATCACTGACACGGAAATATACATGATACACATTGCCGGAGATGCCAGCATGACCGTGGTGACATGAAACTTAAATAGGCACGAGGACAATCCGTTTGGCTACACCATTGTTTTTCAGTATTTTCTTCTTAGCACACAAATATGGTCGGGCATGTTACTTTTACCTTCTTGTTAAACAGACAAAAAGAAAAATTAGTGGAATAAGACGACAAAATGAGCCTAGTCGAGCTAACACACTTTTAAAGAAAGCACCCCTGAAATATTACGAAACTACCTCCCCGCTAATACCCTCCCCAACTAAATCTGGAGCAACAGGCCTGTTTGTAATTCCCCCTGAATGCCGTAGCCGTATTCAATGTGTGAGCCGCGCTAACACGCTGGCACCTGATCAAAGGAACAATAGCGCATTAGTGTCTTGAGAGAAGGGAAAGACTCCAGACTGTGCTCAGATCAGGTTGCAACATAACAGCAAATTACATCCCATCACATATGTAAATACCCGTCTTTGGGCAGGAAATGCTATGTCTGATAAGCGGAGGATCCGTAGAGAGAGCCACGAGAACCTATGTTACCAGTAAACTGACGGTGTGGATCACTTGAAGCAGTTTCGCCACTGCTGGCTCGCGGCATTACTGATGGAGCACATCCAGCGGCACGAGGCAGGACTGTTACGATCTCACGGCCGTCTTAGTGGCGAGACGTCATCCCAGTCACGGTTGTATTGCTGCCACACATACTCTTAAGTTTGGGCTAGATGAGATAGACAGCCTTTAGATTTCAGACAGAACAACTGCTGGTCTGTCTACAGTGTTGCCTCAAAGCTGCACAAACCCAAGACCGAGCCTTTACCAAGACCACAGGGCACCAAGATCGAGACAAGACCAAGACTGCATTTATCAAAGAAATATCATCACAGAACAGACAAGGAGAGTTTTTTGGTAACAAAAAATAGCCTCTGCGTGTTATTTTTTAGCAGCACCATGCAACAAATCAGGAAAGGTAGTTTTGTTTATTTCTGACTTTTTTTACTTATTCTTGACTTGAGAAACTTGAGTCCATGTTGCTTGGTTGCACTCATTTCAAGCATTTCAAGCTTTTTTTCTTTTTATACCAAAATCATATGTGGGTTTGTCAGGTGAATGTGGCTTCTG
The DNA here is from genome assembly GCA_903171835.1 of Mullus surmuletus. Classification (NCBI taxonomy): domain Eukaryota; kingdom Metazoa; phylum Chordata; class Actinopteri; order Syngnathiformes; family Mullidae; genus Mullus; species Mullus surmuletus. The sequence goes on along the minus strand of CAESWR010000136.1, from coordinate 420,400 downwards.
AGGTGATTGAAATCAATTCAATGATTGGAAGTTATTGTTTATTGTCCAAAGCAACAGTCTGGATGCCTGACAGTGGGGGTCTGCACTGCTCTGGATAAAAAATCCTGAGACCACTTAGTCTGAGACAGAGACAAGACCGAATAAAAATGCCTTTGAGCACAAGATGAAACCAAGACCTTAGAAAAGCTGTATGAGACCAGTCAGACGAAGACAACCTCGAGTACTACAACACAAATATGATATCTAATCCTGCTCATCTGTTATGAATTGTGAGTTTATATCTGCCCTGACAACCTCAAACTCTCATCCTCATCCTGACTTTTATTTTCCTAAAATGTTACATTCATCTGCTTTTCTTGTTTGTTATTAAGGCCTAATCATAGTGTAGCCTCGGGCAACTTACGATAATGATTACACCCCACCCCCATCCCCCCCCAAAAAAGAATGAATAAATAAGTAAATCAATGAAATGAGTAAATAAAATGACTCTCCAAAGGCTTTAGTGATCCTTTCCTTATCCACCCCAGCATATATTAGACAAAAACACACAAACTGAGTTGAATTAAATACTTCAGCAGGTCTATCATCTCATTCACACATCTAATGATCCTAAATGTGCGGCGACACTGACGGCATGACAGCAACATTCAGCCACACCCCCAGCAGCACCCCTCAAAGTACGTACTCCACCGTAATTTGACCATCCAGCTCACCGTGACACACGGCTAAGAGATGACTCGAGACCTCCATTCTACACTTCAGGAGGTTTATGTGGGGATAATTGAATTTAGTGGAAAGAGAGAATAGGGACCAGTCTGTGAGCCGACGACGCCAAAAAGCCCACCTCCAGACTCGAGGTCTAATTTCTGCACAGCCTACTGTGTCGAGATTCTGTGGCACAATATCAAGGCCACAGGTAATTCATCTTCTGGCTCTCGCTCTGCTTTGCGACCTAATTAAATGGATAAAGATGTGAAGAAATCTTCATTTCCGTAGGGATGAACACATCCCTGCTGCATGTAAAGGTAAGAGGAAATGCTGGCTTTGTAAAGGAAGAATAGAGGCAGATGAGGCACCAGTGGCTGCGAGATAGTGAATGGCGTGAAGTGTGTGTGTGTGTGTGTGTGTGTTGGGGGGTGGAGGTAGTTTCAGTGTTCTGATTTACATGCAGTTGCTGCCTCATTTGATTTGATAATAGCTCATCCTGCACGCACTTTATGCAGAGCCGACTCCACCATCTGAGTTAACAAACATTTCACTTTTCGTGGAAGCGATGGCCGCGACGGGAGCGGACGGCGGCGGCTTGAGTCATCAGCGCAGGGCACGTTCAAGTGCGGTGTCTGACTGTTTCAACACCCCCTGCCTCGACTCAGAAACATCTGGCTCGTCTTTGGTGTTTGCTGCCGCCGCCACCACCAAAGCAAAAAAAAAAAGTGTTTCTCTCAGCTCAGCTCCCTCACTTTTCCCGCTCATCAATTTGACGGAGTATGCAAATGGACTCTCCCCGAGCATCCCTGGGAGTCCACATGGTTACAACAACAGGGCAATAAATTCTCATTAAGGCTTCCCTTCATTGAAAGACAGAAACTGAAGAAGGGATATTCGTATTTATAGTCCTGGGCAATTGGAACAAATGAGGAGATCTCTTGTGGAGGAAAGATAGGCCTTAATCGGGTTCCCCCCCACCCCCCAAAAAAAAAAAAAATCATCCGTCCCTGAACTGGCTCTGTGGGGAGTGGCGATGATGAAGTCAGCCACGGGGAGCGACGGCCCTGTGCCACCGTGTTCAGCCTCTCTCCCCTCTGACAGGCCCATATTTCACCAGACTCATTCTCCAACCTCCACTGTCATCGTTTCCTGTGCTGTCAAGGGGACGACTCCCATCATCAGATCAGTGATTTCACAGGCTGGTGGCGGCGCCACTCCCTTGCTGCTGCTGACTAACATGGCCCCGTTCCAGACAGCTGGGTGACCCCTCCTTAGTAGCTGGCTGGATGCTCTGATTCCTCTCATCATGGATGTGTAAAAATGATCCTGGGTGGAGATTTTCGCTGCATGATGCCAACAGTTTTTTTGGAGCTGCTGACTTGTACCTGTCTTGAGAATCCGCCTGAAATTCCATGATAAGTATTCATGACAAAGCGCATCATCCAATTCAATTAAATCTGAAAATTTTAAAAGCCATATCAAAGTCAGTCTCATTAATTTATGCTCACTTTCTGGACTAATAATTATGTTCTACAGGTCCAAATGCGAAGTGGACTGAGATCATTAAACACATTTAATGTAAGTGATATGAATCACATTCAAGTTAAATCTTTGATGTTAATCTATTTCTTGGTTTTTCCTGTCATGTGGTCATGTAGTCTGATCAGAAATCACACAAAGGCCTGTGTGAAAGGTAACCTTTATCTCCCTTCCTGTTTTTCATCATTCAAATCCATCTTTGATCATTACCTACCAGTCAGAGAAAAAAGAATCTTGCGTACCCGGCAAATCTAAAATCAAATCTAACACCATTCTCTTGATTTAAAATTCTACTAATGCACTTCTCATGTTTTCAACTTTTACTCTCTTGAACTAAAGTATTAATGGTGTTTTCAGGCTAACAGACAATTTGGCAGGAGAAAAAGTGTGTTATCGAACATGAAGCACTTCCTCCCAATCTTTTTTTCCGCTCACAGGCTGCGTAACTGGTTGTGTGACCCTCAAAGGTTTTTCTCCAGCTTTATTGCGGGAGATGCATGATGGGACCATGTGGGACCATGTGCTCCATGAGCACATGTGTATCTTTGTGTTACACAAGTGTAAATGCCCGCCTGTGTGAGCACGTCTGTACACCTTTGTGTGTGTTTGTTCAGCAGCATGAAAGGACACTCTATCCCCGTCTCTCTTGAGAAATAAAATAAATAAGGCCCTCTGTATTCCGTCAATTTCAAGTCATACATTGGACTTTATGTGGACCTCAACTTCCCCCTCTCTCCTCCAGACCCTGCTTTTGGAGGCTGGTGTGACTAATCACGAGGATGGAATTGTGCATCAGCGAAGTCATAATTACCTGATATCCTATTTTTGTTCACTGTTGTACAACATTACAGTGATTAAACATGTTTTCTCACAAGAATTTTGGAGATAGATCACCTTTAACACCAGATACCATTACACTACCAGATATGATGTCATACCTGCAGATTTTCCACATCTTATCCTCATCTTCTGGTCCAGAAGCATCATCAAAATTTCCACCAACTCAAATTTTAACACATTTGATATCATTGCAGAGTTTGTGCAAGCTGCTGCAGGATCTGGCAGGCTGAAGTTGATTTTTTTTCCAGATCAGTTCATGGACGCAGGACATGTTTGAGAGGGTGGTTGGTAGGTCAAAGTTTTAAAATCATTTGTGAAATCATTTGTGCAAACACAATTCCCAGTTTAAATCCAAAACTTTCAAGCTTTTCTAAAAAATTTTTGAATATTTACTCCTGTAAGTTTTACTTAGCATGTTGGACATTGGGGGCATTCTTTTCTTTGTTATATTGATATTTTTTCCTATCTATTTGCCAGACAAATTCACATAACACATTTGAAAAAAAACGCACATCTGTATGTTGTTGATTTGCTATAATCATACTTCACAGTTCGCAACAAGCCTGGTTTACCTGAAGGCAGATGTCTTTGCTGTCACCGTTCCTCACAGGAGATTTCGATGGCGGTAAGTGTTTGTTGGTAACTGCTGGTTGGTCCTCTGGGTATCCATGCTGCTATATAATTTCATCCCCGACTCCAGAGTAATTCTACCACTCTCACAACTCAGGGACAAGCAGAAACACATGAGGAATACACACAGAGGGAATTTTAAGGACCATAATGGCAAACTGATAACGGAATGTTGAGATAGCAAGTCGGAGTCTGAGTAGATATTAGTTTCCCAAAGTGCTTTAAATTTCAAGTGAACTTGTACAGGAATATAAAGTAAATATAGTGCCCCCAGTGGACAGCCAGTGAGAGTGGGACAATACTGCCACCTGAAGGTAAGAAAAATAAGGCTCCTAATGTTGGCCAACCATTTTAACTGTGTTTAAATTTAGCTACAATACCATTTGCATTGTTTAATGTATTGGAAGCAATTCGAAATCACATTTTAATGACTGATGCCTTCATGAAACGGGGCAAATACAATGTAACGCACAAGAAACTAATTTGAGAGAAGTTGTCTCTTGCGGTGACTACGGAATAGTGTATCCTTCTTGGTTGAGGTCATTAAAGTAAAGAGCATGATCACACAAAAATACACAAAATGCAGGGTATTTCGAATTTGATAAACAAGGAGAAAAATTTGAAGCAAAATGTGGGGCATAGTTAGAAAGAAGCTGTTTGAAAGCCACAGCTTGGTGGGTGGAGTGAGTAAGCTTTGCTCTGCCATTCCCCACCAACTGTCCTTGAGAATCCCCTGCCCATTCGAGCCACATTACAACCAACAGGTCTCCATCATGGGCCCTCTCTTCAAACAACCAACTGTGCAAATGTGTTGCATATTACAGCTGGAGGAACCCATATCTGTCACAAAATAATTTGGGTATTTGGCGCCGTTGGTGATCCCCTTGATTTACCTCAACATGGCAGAAGACAACACAAGGATGGTGATGACAAAGAAGAGGAGACAGACGGGAGACAATATTAATTCCGACCAGAATATAGATAATTATGCGTGAAGGATGAATGAAGGTAATCTGTCTCTGTTGAAGCTTTTTATTTAATACTAAAACCATTAGTGCCCCTCTGTGGTCAAACGGCCACATTGCAAGATTTTGCTACATGATCTGCATTTGACATAACATCTTTATAAAACATTACAAACTATATATAATTTCTGTAGAGAACTATCACATGTCTAATCTCATTCTTTATACATTTACATCAAAACTGCTTTGACCTATTTGTAAAGTAAACCTGATCTTTTTATGGTCGACATGTCAACAGAAAGCTTCAAGAACATCAAAGAGGCAGCTTCAAGTGAGTTCAAATCTGATATCCTCTGTGTCAGCTGCTTGCAATAATACTGTTTTGTTTGGTAATACTGACATATTTCCTGTCAACATTGCAACAGTCTTTCATTTCATTGTGCAATCACTAATGAACTACATTGAAATATGATGAAACCATCCTGAGGTCATTCAGAGGATCTTAATTTGCAGTAACGCAGAAACTTTGGTTTACCTTTAAATTTGAAATGAGATGAAAAAGTAATAATATGTAATGAAACAGCATCCATCAAAACATTCTAATACATTACTGAAAGAAGTGAACATTCTTTGAAAGTTAGTTTTGTGTGAAATAAAAAAAAAATCTAGCACAGTCATAATCACATCATATAATCACACAGCTCTCATGATGGAGCCACTAAAGAAATAAACACTCGAAACTAAATTGGTTACAATTCCCCGAACTGACAAAATGGAATGACGATATCAAATAATATAAAACACTACAAATAATTAACATGCCTTTTGCAGTAATTCAGCAAGGCTCACACCAGCGTCCCACAGATCCAACAAGATATTTGTTTGCCAAATGATGAAATCACTTGAAAACA
>CAESWR010000136.1:378183-391418 GCA_903171835.1 Mullus surmuletus | reverse complement strand
CCCCCCTACAATTTTAACAGAAACAAAATAGTGGCGGTATGTAGTCCACCAGTGCTGAAATTGCCCTTGGGTTTTTTTGCCTTGGTAGTTTGCCTTGGTCTCTGACTTTCTCAAACAGCCATTTGTTTACATCCTTCTGACAGGTAGATGTTTGTTTTCTATTCTGTTTTTTTACTGTGGAAACCACGGAAACCTATGAGAAGTATCTTTACACACATAGTGTTGCAAATGTGAGGCTAAGTTTGACTCCACATTTGTGGAATAAGGTGTAGTTTGAAATAAGTACCAAACTCTATTTCAAGAAATTCATAGGTGTTCTTGTCAAAGGTGTCAAAGGTCAAAAAGATGTTCTTACAGCCCAAGCTGGTTTCTGTTGTGTTCGGCTCCAGTTTTCTGCGTCTTCATCACAACTGAAGCTACTCAGTCTTGCCGAAAGTGGTGGCAACAGAATATCAAACACTGAATTTTTTGAGACGTGTAGTGTCTGAAGTATGATTTCCAACATCTCCTCAGAAACACACCACTTCATAGGCTTTATTTAATCATGTTCCTAATTTAGTTGTTACTATGTTTATTGTGAATTGAATTTGTTCTTGTCAGTGTCTGAAACTGTCAGAGCCATATGTAGTTTCTCATCCAGTAGTGCCACGGACGTGGGATTCATAAGCTTGTCAGACAGCCGTGCCTGTGGAGAATAGCTCATTACACATTAGTGGTAAATTAAGTATCCGTATGTATGTTTGCTAGGGTTCACACAGCCCATGTGTCTGCATACTTGTAAGTGTGGGTGTGTCAGCTGCAATTTGTGAGTGCATCTTCATCCCCTCCCTAGAGAGTCCATGCTAAATTGGGATGCATATTATTTAAAGATGCCCTGGGCTGAGTTTCAGTTGGTTATATTTGTGCAGTGAATATGTTGATTTTTATGGTGCCCCGGGTGCGACTGTTAATGCTGCCAGGGAGGAAGCCTAATGTACCAAAGTAATCATCTTGAATGCAGAGGAAGTTGATTTGCGAGAAGTTATCTTGATTTGCTCCCCTGGGTTGTTCATAAACATGTTGCATTGACCAACTATACACTAAACATGAACATGGTGAACCAGAACAAACTTTTCCTTGTAAGGTAAAGTCACCATGGGTTTTGAACAGGTGCTGCCATTCGCGAGGCTTTGCAGACGAACTTGCATTTGTGCACAGCTTCCTGCTGAACACACAGTTACACCTACAGCAGGATATCTACACACAAGGTTAGATGTTTCTTTCTTTGATGAAGCTTCAATTCTACATGGATCATCCTAATATCTAATCTACATCTTAGAGTTGATAAAACCTTCATCACAATCATACAGTGTAATTGTCTATATCCACTTTTTTGCCAATAATGAAGTTTTAGAAATACACAAGGTAAGCATCTTCAAATGGTAGAATCTGCAAACTTTTCTGACTTGGTACATAGTTATATTTTCCATTTCTGTGTTCACGCTGAATTGCACTCCAGTTGCACAAGATCAATACTGAGCATACAAATGATGGCACGTTAGGGTGTCTCATGACTCTCTTTGGTAATGCAGCTACCTATTAATTCTGTGATCCCTGGAGCACGGATAGATGTTACAACTGCCATGATGCAATACAGCCAGACTGCGAGATCTCATCCTGATGGCTTACAAAGTGATTGAGGTTTTCAACATAGTGAAATTGATAACGTCAGTATGATTTTGATCTGTTGCTGTGAGTGGGGTCATAATAAGTTCATAACATTGCTATAGCAGACTTTGACTCACACTCGCACCGTAATCTATTCACGACCCAATGAACATCTTTTTAATCCCAGCTCAGGTTCTCACTATAGAATCTGGTTCGGCAGTCCAAGTAAAATTAATATAATATTAATATTAATATTAATATTAGTAGAGTTGCAGAAGAAGCTTTAAGTCCAACCCTGGATTACGTGTAGCTGGTTGTGCACCAATACCAGGGATGCAGCATTTGTTATAAAAGCATTTGCTGTTCAATCTCAAACTCAAACAACCCCCTGCCAATGTTTACTACAGGCACCCTGATATTTACGTCTTTCTACAGTTGGCAAAAAAATCTGATGATATAGCAACAACTCCTCATTTTGATGGCACTCGTGTTGTTTTTACTTAAGGAAATAATACTGCATTGTCATTGCATCATGTAGCATCTGTTTTTGCCTAAAACAGTGACAATTATACAGTTATGTCACATTAAATGACAAAAAAAATAATTGTAGTTGTATAAACAATGTAGTTGTAGGACAGAAATGTATAATGCCCTATATATTGCCCCCTCTACTCAATTGACTCTGGCAGCAGTTGTCAAGCAGCATCTACATGTGGATGTAGATTAACCTGACGCGCCAGATGGTTTGTTAACATAGAACCATCTGGGAAGTGCCTTGAAAAATGTTTAGTAAATGGGAGGCACTTTGACACATTCTTGGCATGTGATTGGATAAAACAAATATTTGTCACACTCTAATTTCACGTATTTGGTGAGAGATGGAAAAACATGCTTTTGGGAATACCGTACTTTCCAGTTCTGATATAACTAATGACGTAATGGCAGCATCTACCTATGCCATCATTTTGTTATGATTTCCTCCAACAAATCCACCAAATAATTGGGTTGTCACATGATTTGGTTCCTCGTAGGAGCATCCAGATGCCTCACAAAGTAGAATATGGATAGAAATGTTGAATAGCTGGCCCTTCCAGCGTTTCCATTTCCAATTTAGTGTGGCCACTATGGTGCAAGTGGAGGACAAGCAAACTTCATATAGTTGTCAAAAATGTCTTGAAAGTATCCTGTCATCTCATTGGTCTGGAACGGATCAATCAGCTTGGTTCCTTTCCTGAGCAGAGTAGAACCTTTTCGTCTCTCTTGCAAATTGCTCTGCAAGGCAGGTGATTCATATGATTTGACTGCAAGTAAAGGTTTAAAAGACTCAAAAAAGGAACTGTGAGTTCCTGCGTTCAAAAACTGCCCAATACCTGAATCAGAAGATGAGTTTTTGCCTCTTGGAGCCTGTCTGGCAGGTTACATGACAGTAGATAAGCTCCTCTGGTCATGTAAAAGTGGATCATATTCTCATTAATCATTCTGACATGTGAGCTGCTTGCACACAAACAGAAGTACATGTGCCGGAAAGTACTTTTAGGCAGCATTTGTTATTATTTGTTTTTTGCATGCCACTGCACTGAGAAGCTTTATATTGCTACCGTACCTTTTCAGGCACGAACATCATAAGCACAAATTCCTGTACATTCATTGTTGCTGCATGAATAAACAGACTCTGATTCGGATTTCCCATGTTACTCCCATGTTAGTTTTATTGCCAGCTTTGTTGACTCATGCAAGTAGGCCTGGCACTTGATGGCCATGTGGAGGCCCCATGCTGCTCTGAGGCCCTGCACCTAGGAACACTGCTCTGTGATTGGATGAGGCAAGGCTGGGATGAATGAGCACTGTACATAGAGTTGGAGGTATGAGGGACTGTACTGGTACGCCCACCCCCCTTTCATTGTCTATCTAACGCTCTGCTCTGCCCCCCCCTTTCCCCCTTTTATACACACATTCAAATAGAGACAGGAGCCACACCAACCCTCTACACTTTAGTGCAATATGTAAACCTGCTGGCTAGGAGAAGGTTGTTGAATATTTTAAATATAAAATATGATCATTTGTAAAATACAAGGAATTTACCATACATGGAATATAGCTACAGTACTTCTTAGTTTTGTGTAACTGAAAAATGGCCAATGGCTTCGAATAGCCAAAATAGAATTAAGTTAAAATCGTTGCATGTTTTAAATTTAAAACAAATGAATGAATGAATGAATGAATATGCCTTCACCAGCCTTCACAGCCACATTACTTTGGCAGTCTCCTACAGTACATAAATGGCATACCTGTGATTGGTGGTCCAGCTGTATATTTTATATCTAGCTTTGGCAATACAGCGATCTGTGTCCTATAATGTCAATAATGAGCTTTTGTCAACTAATTTGATGGTAATCCAAGTCGAAATTAATCCATCTGAAAAATTCTAGAAGACCGTAGCAAAATAACAATAGGGCCTCCATGTGCTATAATGCCAATAATGAGTCTTTGGGAAATAATTACATGGTAATCATTTGATTTTTATACTGATTTACAATATGTGACTCACCCCCAGAGGGCAGGGACCTTGAGCTGTAACAAATGATTTAATTCTGAAAGATGCTAGAAAAAAATAAACTGCAGCTCTCAAAGTGAATACTGCGTTTTTGTTCTATTAATTTTTCAGCCCCTGTCTGTATGTGTAAACTCAATCAACTCTCTTGGGTTGCAAACCAGGCCCGCTCTCTAGAAGCAATTAAAATCTTGGCTTGTATCGGCTCTTTGACAGTGAAAGTAGTGAACGTGTGTGTGTATCTGTTTTGCGGTTAGATGTCTGGGTGTGAGAAGAAGCCTGTCGTATCGTCATGGGAGGAAACACAGCTGGAATGGTTTATTCCTGATGCAGCAGCTGTTCACATTGTTGGGTGAATCATAGCCCGACTGTGGATTCAGTGAAACATTGAGGCTTGTGTATGTGGCATTGTTGAACCAGTGGGCCGAGAGATTTAATTTGCCATCAGAGCAATTTGAATATCATGAAGACAATTCTGGGTACAAGTAAACTTTGAACACTTTCATATTTATGATACGCTTGTTTATGGAAAGTTAGAGATCAATCGCGAGGGGAATAAACTCAAATATTTACCAAGCAGAGATCTTTCAGATTGATTTTTCCTTCGTGTTTTTAACTTGGGCATTTCCCACCTGTGCAGTGAAACCTCTCATTCTCATTCTCCCGAGGGTTTACAGCTTGCTGCTTGTCTGCTCAGATTATCACAATTGAAGCCTCAGAATATTGATTTGTGCACACAGTGGTCAGCTTTTGGCTGCAGGCACATGTAGATGCAAAGGCCTGACTTTACCGTTGTTGTTATTGATATACTTAATGGAATCAGCAAGGGAAGAGAACGACCGAAACGGCAGAGGGGTACAAGTTTGTGGCTTCTAGACCGACCACACATTTACGCCGTGTTTTCCTGGCGTCTCGGCAAAGTTCTCAGTGCCATTAATCAGACCACCTGTCCCTGTCCACTTGTCTTATGTTTAGGTTTCAATGCATACTGATGTCGTATACCTCCACCTTTCTTAAACTGTGTGTATTCACAGCATTACCTAATTCAAGAACAATTCATTGCAGTGATTTACTGCCATAGTGTCAATTTAGCAGATGTACACTACAATCTGGTTATCACTGCTTTTGAGTGCTTTACCGGTCCCTCTACACAAAACTAATCACATTTTCCCACTCTTTTTCAATTGAGTCTCAAGATTGCTGTAATCTCATCTGCACTGTTCGGTCCTCTGTTCTATTCTGTCTTTCTAGGGCCCACTCTTTGTCTTTTAGTCTCCCTTTCCATTTCTTATCTCATCCTCTCTGCCTTTTGAAAATCACTCAGCCTGCTTATTACATGGGTTCACCTAAACCTTTACAGTTTTTGCTTCTTTTTAAATTCCACAATAGAGACATGGCTTTGGATGGTCTGTTTTTCAGTGCTGCACTTTGATATAAAGTGAATACCCTTAATTGAGCAAGACTAATTTATTGGTTACACTTAAATACAACTTATGCAGTATAATGCATTAGGCCTACAAGACACCTTTCATTCACCAGGATTAGAATTGAGTCTTTGAGAGTCAGAAGTACCATAGTGAAACTTACTCCTTCTATGCATTTATTGAAGCGATACATATATTTGAGCTCACACAGTAGCAACACCTGTTGTTTTACTGATCCTGTGACTTTGACTGGAATGCTCAGTGTGTAATATGAGCACAAAGACACTGAGTAAATTAAAGATGTTATGACCCTGACAGCAGCCACCAACAGCAATACTATCCATCTTGCAATACTGGGTTCTTAGATATGATATGAATAAATATCAAACCAAATCATTCGCATGTGACAGTTTTTTGGAGGTGCCTTTTCATGGCCTCCTCACGAGTATCTGCAGTTCTGACTTCTGAGAGCTTTGGAAACCTGAGCTGAACCCTCAGGGTCACAGGGTGTCCAGCCTCTGCCTGCATCACGCTGGGCCAGGTGAAATATTCACTGTGCTGGGTCACACTCCTCCCCCTGCCTCTCCACTTTCTCCTACTGTTCTACTCAACATTTTGTGAAGATGTGATTCATTAATGCTCCAGTAGACCAGTTTTCTGACAGACAGACAAACACTGATTTGAGCCTTTATTCTACTCTATTTTTTGACTTAACACAAGTTGAACGTGCATAAAAAAAATACTATTTTGCTTTTTTGATTTCGTTTTCCCACACTTGTCTTTGATTGCCCCCTTAACTTCCTTCATTTAATGACACGGTTGTCTCTTCTCTCCCTTTTGTGAACCACTGTCTTCTCTCCACATAAGAGTAAGCTACGAACCTCTTGGCACAGTGCCATCACAATCCATTCAATACAGCTCAGTGAGACCGCAAAGCTGCTTCTATATCTCAGAGTGAACCCCGTCCTTTCCGGCAGCTCCCACTTGTACAGTAAACTGGCAAAATATCCACTTCACAGACAGACCCCCCGCCCCAACCTCCTTCGCCGCATCGTGCACTCATGAGAGATGGTGGCCGCTGTGTGGAAGCGTATGCATGTGTATGTTGTAGTGGGTGTGTGGATAGATCACACACGCACATAAATGTAGGGCATATCAAAGATTATTATGTGTGTGTGTTTGTGTGCGCGTGTGTGTGTGTGTGTGTTTTTGCAAATCCACCTCTTGAAATGTCATCACCTACTTTCTCGAAATATAGTAGGTTGGTTCAGGCCAGAAAATACTCGACAACCTTTTCTAGGTTGGTCACTTGATGTTTTTACCTTTGTAAAAGTAAGATTGTAATTTTCTCTTACTCTTCATGCACAGCCATTACTTCGATGAGGTTTGATGGGTTACATATCCGATGCAGAGCGATACCCGCCTCTTGCCAAGTGGAACCATTGGCAGCGAGCTGGGAAATGGCTGCTAACGTTTTAATGACATAATGAGACCTAATTAGTCGAAATGGGGGAGAGGGAGATGGGAGTCATGGAGGTGAAGCGAGTCTGTGCACACAGGTGGGTTTTCTCTTTATACAAGTTTCCGCGCATGCTTTAATGCTGTGTACACATCTCTCTTTATGTGTGCAAACGTTTCCTTGTAGGTACGCACGCGTCTATGTTGTCTCCATGGCAAGTGTGTGTAAGTGTGTGCCAAAGCACCACGCAGCCTCTCTCAGCACCCAGCATTACTCTGTCAGAACATGATGGTGGGGGGTCAGGCCTCATTTAATCAAGGAAAAAATTCCATCTCCCATTAACGTAATTAATCCAATGCCAGAGAAAGAGATGTTGAAGGAAACCTACTTGTGTGTGTGTGTCTGTGTGTGTGGCAAATTACAGTATCAGAGCTACAGTGCAGCTGGTTGCAAAAGTTTGGGCACCAATTAATCAAAAAGATGTAAATATTAGCATCAAAAAGACCAAAGGGTTGGAGTTATTAACAAACACGAACAGCTAAAAAGCATAGAAAGTAGTCCGGATACAGTGAATTTCCAATTTTCTTCGAAAATAATAATATCTACACTAAGATGAAGGCACTGAAAATATCCATTAAAGCATTTTGTAATGTAATTCTGTATTATGCTTCAAGTGAAGTACGCTCAATATGTACTTTCTCCTCCAGTAGTTTCATTGTTCTTTGCAATGATGCACTCAGGAATATAGCTGTAATATCCACTTACAAACGTAATAGATGAGGCAGACGTGAAAGGGTGCATAATGTATGAAGAGAACATGTGTGCATTTTCCACAGCTGAAATCCCTTGCTTGACATGCATCCCCTGTGCACCAAAATGGAAAGATTCCTCGTTTCATGTTGTTTGTTTTTTGCTCTTTCACATGCAAACCAGCCTCCAAAAAAACAACAATTAAGCCCGGTCATATCATTCAAGATATTCAGGCCTCAGCCCCTCTGATCTCCGGTCTTCATCTTACTTGATTTTCCTAATGATCTATTCCCTTGTGGTTTCTTTTTCATTAGATTTTTTCTCTTTCTTTCTCTGTCATATTTTCCACAGACCTGAACTTTCATAGCACACATTGGATCGGGGAGAGAGAAATAAGAGTTTGTGTGTGAGTGATTGACTGAGAAAGAGAGAATGTGACGATGAAGAGATTTTTGGAGTGAGCCATCAGCAAACGTAGCAAATGCGTATTTTCTTTGACCTTATTCTCTTGAGTCTTCAACACACAATCAGCATTTAGCAAATTAGTTGTGGTCAAGATGGGTTATGTTTCAACATGCGGTCAAATTAACAGCGGAATCTTGTTTTACTGCTGCCCGTAAAGAGCCCTTTCACTCGTCTCACAGCAGCTTATCAGCCCCTTTCTCCAGGACTTCCCCTCTGGCCCTCGCTAACTTTAATGTCCTGCTGTTGACATACAAGCCCTTCCATGCCGCTGCACCCATTTCATTGCAAGAGCTCCTCCTCCTCCCTCGACTCTGGCCTCCTCTCTGTCCCCAAAACACCCTGCCTCTGGAATGTGCAACCCCCTATCCATCTGTACTGCCAGCACTATCAACTCTGTTGAAGTTGTGCTGCGACTTATGGGCCAGAAGATTTTAAGAGCCCAAAATGAATAATAACGCCCAGACTGATGTAACAAGAAAAAAAGGAAACAATAATCTGATCACTGAGCAATTAAGTGTAATTGTTTATTTATGGCTGTGGCACAGCAGCGTTCAGATGCTTAGCCTCAGGATTCCCCCCTGAGTGCAACAACATCGAAGGCCGGTGTTATATCAGCAAACGTGACCATCAAAATGTTCCTACACATAATGTCACAAACTTCATACCAACACTGGCGTCAGCGGGATTATATTTCACAGTGCGCACAAAAAAAAATCTGGATCTGTGAATAGTGCAGGAAGCAGCGGAGAATCCTGCAGTGTCTGTGTCACAGTGTTTTGCAGGTGTGTGTGGTAGATTTCTGCTGCTGCTAAAATGGCAGTGGCAGCATCGTATAGCCTGACAGTCAGGCTAATTAGAACAGGAACATGCACTGTGTATAGGATTACACCTGCCAGCGCCAGTGTTTACCAAAACCCGACAAAGTTGATTTTTCTTACCTAAACAGACCAAAGCCACGTATCAACCAGGCAGAATTCTGATGGCCGGCTCCTGAATTTAGCACATACTTACTAAAAAAAGAACATAGCAGCAGCTCTCTTGAAATCCAGTTCTGTCTCTTACTCAGTCGACTCTCTTTTTGGTTTCTCGGTCTCCTCCGAAGTGTCCACTTTGGATTTACAATGGTCTCCATATCACAATGTGTTTGATGCCAAAAGCTTCCTTGTATGTATTATGTGTGCTGTAAAGTAGGCGAAAGGTAGAGCGATCACTTGTAATGTTGATATAAAATTAAAATAAGTATGGTGGATTGTTGTTTAAGTTGTAGTCTACAGTGCATACATGAATCATAATTGTTACTTTCAAAGCACAGTCTACGTAAGACTAAAAGCAACAAACAAAACAAAACAAACACTTTCTCTCGTGGCTGCAGGCAGGCATAGAATGTAACCAATTGCTGTTGTGTGGGCTGAAAAGGCGTATCCCTCCACTAAAACCAAAGCATATGAAACAAAAAGCGGCAGTGCAGGTATAAATTGGGAAACAAAAACTCTTACCTAATTCAACCATCCATCTCTCTATTCAGTAAAATTACACCAGGTTTGCTGGATTCTACAGGTGCATCTCAATAAATTAGAATATCATGGAAAAGTCCTTTCCAGTAGGTCAAGTCCAAACTCCCCAACCAAGTATTGAGTGCATATTGATGGACATACTTTTTCGAAGGCCAACATTTCCATATTAAAAATACTTGGGCTTTGTAATTTTTTGAGACACTGAATTTTAGCTCTTCATTAAATGTAAGCCATAACAATTATGATAAGAAGAAAATGATGAATGAATGAAATGCATCATTGTGCCGTGCATCATTTCATAGAGGTATGTCATCAAAATGAAGATTATGGTTATGATTCATGTGTCAAATCATAGACTAAATCTTTCTTGTAGGAGTGATGTCCTGTATCACTTTAAACAGCACATTAATGTACTTTCCTGTCCTTTCTTCACACAGAAAAGACTGTTTCGGTGGAGTTGAGCTGCGGTGCAGGGCCCAGCCATGTAGTGTTAGAGCCAGATTCGCCCCTCCTGTTGGACTGCAACCTCGGGGCCAGCGACGCTCCTTTCAATGTCACCTGGCTCCAGGATGGCCGGCCCCTGCCGCTGGAGGGGAGTGACGTCCAACAGTATTTAGCCAACAGATCCCTCCTCCTGCTGCCCACGTCCACGGATAGCCTCCCTCCTCGGAGTGTGGAGGGCGGTTACAGCTGTATGAGTGCCAGCGCCCTTGGAGCCCTGACCAGCCGGACTGTAAATGTACTCTTGGCAAGTAAGTGCCCAGCGACACCTGGAACTCCTGTAGGTACTGCTGTCAGTCACCACATGTGGTTTATTAGAAAGGAAAGCCAAAAATATGTGCAATCCAACTGTATAATTGAATGATCCATTCAATGTTTTATTATATAGTAGGTTAGGACCCCACCTCCATGGCCATGGATTTATAATTCTCCCAAACAAACAGCAATGAACATTTGAATACTGAATCAACATTTGTATGTCTTAATGGTTCCTCCACATTGCTTGTGTCCTGGTAAGCAAGTATTATTTCGTATTTTTGTGCAACTATCTCTGTAGCACAAAGGCGTGAAAGCAGTTACATGGTCTGAACTGCATGAGCATGCTGTGTCTAAGTCTACCAAAGCTATCTCATGGTTTTGCGGATGTGCGTGTGTATCTTCTTGGAGGTCAAACCCACTCACAAAAGGACATGAAATTGTTTTGAGTCTTCCACATTTTTGAATGCATTCCATGGGTTCGCATAGAGGCGCGAGGGATGTCAACTGTGGAATTGAATTTGGCTTTCCTTTACCTCGGCCATGACTCTTTCTCAGGAGCAGATCAGAAAGGTGGAGGCGGAAAAAAACCCAGAAAGGTAGTGGAAGGGTGTGTGAAAATGACTGAAATCATTTGGGGACCTGAGTAGGAATGAGTGATGTTGAAAATGCAGACAGTAGCTTTTTAATCACCCCTCCAGCGGGGCCACTTTCTCTCACATTCTTAAAGAGGTAGTCTTTATCGAGTCATTAGCTTTGTGTAAAATGAGACAGTATACTCTGTGGATACCCACTCTTTTGTCAGCTGTCACATATTTATGAGGGTCTCTTGTTTGAGGGACAATAAGCACTGAAGGGGAGGGAGGGGGAATGGTGGGAAGGCGGAACAGACTGAAGAGACTTTGTCGTAATGGTGAAAGGAAAGGCTTCAGAAACCATTAAGGACGACCTTCAGTTGCAGTGTGTTGTGTGTGTGCCTGTTTTTTGAATTAAATCAGCAATGAGAGCCTATGAGATAGGTTCGACCAATACAGAAAAGGTCTGAGGGAAACGAGTCCAACGCTGACATTGAGCTGACATTCTCCTATCCTAATGTGTCGTCTGCACTCACACAATGAGACTGAGGATGTAAGGTGGATCACATATGTGAAAACATTGCAGATCATACACTGTAGCATACACTGTGTTTCAGTGTATCATACACGTAGCCTTGCCTCAAAGCATGTGAATGCGAGTTTACATGCTTTTGAAAAGAGTGGGGGGCAGCTGTAGGAGACTGCTTCCTCTTTGGAAAAAATGAAAATGATAAATTCTAAAAAGTTCCAGAGACTTTGTATCAGTGAGTCAGTTTTGCAAAAAGCAGCATTCGGCAATGCACATGAGCATTTCCCATATTCATCTGAGGATAAATCATGATACTGCTAATGGCATTCATTGCCGCAATTAACCATTCTCATTACAAGTGGTGACGTCAATATTTCTCAATTCAATCCAGCTTTTGCAGTCTACCCTATATTAAATGTATTTTATTTCTAAATATACATAGATATACTTTTTTCCTCATTTCATCAGTATAACAGCCAAGTGGATTAAACACTGTGAGAAACCTTTCTTTTAAGAGTTAGCAATACACTTTTTATTACACACAATTTTTCAATACATATCGAAGCATTTCTTACTGTGCATTCATTTTAACAGTAACGCAGAGTTGTTCTTGGTTTTGTGAATTAATTCTAATCCCAGTGAAAAGCAATTGAGTAGGATCACTTTTTTGGACTGGAAAAAATGGTTCATTACATTCCCGAAGGCATCCTCTGAAAAACATTTTTATGGCAAACATACACATTTAAGGGATTCTTTTTGTCATTGTAGCCTTTTGCAACATGTATTGCTGCAGGTACAGATGGCTTCACTTTCATATTATTAAAGAGCAGGTTTTACTTAAAAAAAAAAAAGTAAAACTACGAAACAGATATTTGAGACAGGGGTGTGGACTGTTCTTGATGGGTTTTCATCACGTTACTCAGCCTGAAAGCCGGGTAGCAAAGAGGTCATGGGTGCAATTATCTGCTTGCACAAGGGGAGGGGTGGCGTGGGGGGGTGCTACAATCTGATAGCTGTGGGGCCAAAGAGCGGGGAATAGATAGGGGGACGGACAAAGAGAGAGAAAAAGTTTGGGCAAAGTCAAGGACACGAGAGAGAGACAGAGACGGAGAGATCAAAAGATATGAGATGGGGAAAAGGAATATATGTAATATATATACATACATATATATATATATATATATATATACATGCTTTCATACATTGTTGCTAGGCAACAATTAGGCTTTTGTTTTTATGTTACCAAGAGCTTTGCTCTGGAAAGACAGACATGCGTATCATCGCTGGTCAACTTTGCAACATGAGAGTGTGCGCCATGGTCGGCGCCGGGTGGATCTGCCGTGGAATTTCATTGTGGGCTGAAGGACACTTGTGGAGTCCTGGGAAAAGACTAATATGATTATGCTTTGACAGAGTGGAGGCGGAAGCCCGGCCAGCCACCATTGTTCCATCACAGCATGGGCAAAGTGTCTTCTCTGAACACTCACAAACCCCTTTGCATTAATGTCAGCTAATGTGCACTCTCACTGATCAGCTGTTTTTCCCCAACCCACACACATACACAC
>CAESWR010000136.1:347482-370096 GCA_903171835.1 Mullus surmuletus | reverse complement strand
GCTTCCAGGGTTTTTTGAGAGATTAGTCCAAAATACAATATGCATACAATTAATGTTTCATTTTTGAAGTGCACATTTAATAGGTGGATATATCTGCTTTCTTATTTCTCCTTTCATCAGCCCCTCCAATAATTCTCCAGCCCCCAGAGACAGTATCCCTCTCCCGCGGAAACACAGCCAGGTTTATGTGTAACAGTTCCGGGGAGCCCCCTCCTGTGCTGCACTGGTTGAAGAATGGCCAGCCCATCAAGTCGTTCCGACGAGTGAAGACTCAGAGCCCTGGAGTCCTACTCATCAACCAGCTGGCACTGGAGGATGGAGGCTACTACCAGTGCATAGCAGACAACGGGCTGGGCACAGCATGCGCCACAGCCAAGCTTACGGTTATTGTCAGGGAAGGCCTTCCAAGCCCTCCTCGCCACTTGTCTGTGATGCCCTACTCCAGCACCACTGCTCTGCTCACCTGGGAAAAACCTGAGTACAACTGGGACCAAATCATTGGTTACTCTGTACACTGCCAGCGTGCGGCAGGTGTGTATATATTCAGACTGTGTATCCATGCCTGTGCAGAACAAATTAAATGTCAGGTTTTTCATCTCTTTCAGGTTCAGATAATGTGGAGTACCAGTTTGCGATGAACAACGACACAACAGAGTATCATGTCAAAGAGCTTTTGCCCCACACTGCCTACACATTCTTTGTAGTGGCTTACTCTCTCATGGGAGCCAGCCCTCCATCCCTGCGTGTCACAGTTGACATGCTCGAGGATGGTGAGTATCGAACTCCGTGGTGAAATTAGGGCAAGCCTTCATCATATCACAGTTTAGCAAATTATCTTAAACTTATGTAGCCACAGAGTGGTTTTTATGACTAAAATGGTACTAATGGTATTTTTTCGCAGCTGTTGCACTGAAATGTATGTTTTGTATTATTTTTGCCATAATATTGATGCACTGCTGAAAATCCCTCTTCCAGTAAAACTGATATAACGTATCAATTCATGGTGTTTTGCAGTTGTGCAGATATATACTGTCAAGTGTGCCTTGATTGTGTTTCATCACACAGCTCAGCATGACTTATTTTTCTCTCCTGCAGTGCCAAGTGCACCTCCTCAACTGTCTATAGCGAGCACCTCCCCCACAGACATCAGGTTGATGTGGCATCCATTATCCTCACAGCACAGTCGAGGGTCTGTTACCCGCTACCGCATTGAGTACAGCACATTGGATAAAGGTAAGATGATTAAACTGACAGCACATCAGCCCTAACTCCCTGTAGCTATTGAAAAAATATATACTTGACTGTATTCAATTGATAACTTATTCCTCATTGTGTTATCCTTCATCTGAAATGGAAAATACCTGACAGGGTTAACCCTATAATGCCTGACCCGAGAAATAATGGACAGAAAATTCAGATTTCTTGAATCTGGAACCTTTATTTGGCCCTTTCACGAAATTTGAAAACAAAAAATCCAAATTCCACCTGAACACAAATCTTCTGTACGATTTTACTATATATTAAAATGCAAAAAAGTGATCTTGGATTGTCCCATGTACTGTGTCTGAATTGTTCTAGTGATAAAGGTATCCACCAGGGAGTTGAAGACGGGTTTTGAGTGAAGTTTTTACCAAAAGATGATGCAAGAGGTCTCAGAAACGCTTGTATCAAATTTGATGCATTTGGCATTATAGGGTTAAGAATGTTTAGCTAATGCCAAGTGACAATTGCCTATGAGAATCATATCAAGAGAGATCACACTCACTCCGCAAGACAAAAACAGAACAATTTCAGAATTAATACAAACCATTTTTTTGCATTGCAAAAACAATCATCAGTTTTGGGACTGCAAAATACTCAGCATTTTCGCAGAAACAAAAAAACTCTCAGACGATCAAAATAGTTTGAATTTACGCCTTTGTAGATAAACATGTTATTGTGTTTTATTTTCCCACAGTGGACACTGTATTCTCAGTGGAGGTGGGGGGCAATGAGACCCAGTTCACACTGAGAGAGCTACAGCCCAACCAGTCATACAGACTGAGGATAGCAGCTGGAACAGGTGTTGGGTTCGGGGTTCCATCTGAGTGGGCACATCACCAAACACTTGCCCACTATAACCAGAGCGACCACAGCATGGGTAAGGAAGACACCAGAGATCGCTGACAGTAAATTCTCATTCTTACACCCAGATTTCACAATGGTCATGGAGTATAATGTTTGGTATGTAAGGGAGTTTTGTGAGACATAATTCATATGCATAAAATCGAGGAAATTGATGTTTTTTGGCAGGAAAATAAACCAGTACACATTATATGTGGGGTTTTGCAGAAGGAGACCAACCTTGACTGTAGAGCATACAGTGTGTCTGATAATGTCTCATACACATTGTGTCTTCATTTGACTTTTGCATTCTTTTTAAGTATACAGACCTCTTAGAATGTGAAGATTATATTCACAGTCCTTCATTCAAGCTAAAGTAACAGTTATTTCTCATGAAAAGAATGGTCAAAATGCAAGCATCATTATTCCATGTGTCTTCAAAGTGGTATCGTTACATTGTGTTTTCCCTCCCTTCATCAGTGATCTTTGCCCCGACTGAGCTGAAAGTTAGAGCCAGAGTGAGCACACTTAATGTGACATGGCATCCCTCACCCAATCACACGATGATCTCTGGTTACAAGTTATCTTGTCGAGAAGTAGATGAATCAGCCAACAGAGAGAGGATGCCACAGACCCACACTATTCGGCTACGAAAGAAGGCCAGGTATCATCTCCTCACAGGGCTGGGTAAGTAATGATGAAAATAATATTTAGATTCTCAGTCAAAGGCAACTGGATCAGTCCTTTGGCTCAACACTACCACATACCATGTTTAGCTTTAGTATTTTCTTGAACCTACAAAAACCTTAATCCATACACTTCGTTCCAGCTTTGACTTCAGGTAGTAAATAACTTATGGTATTAGATAACTTTGTACTGTTCTCAAATGATCTTACACCTGGCAAAAATAGATATTTTACCTGTAGAAAAAAGTTAATAGCTCATTCAAAAACAGTCTATTTAAAGAATTAATCCAAAATGTTATTTTTGCCCCTCCCCTTCCGATCGTGTCTCTATTGTGTGTGATAGTTGCTGACCAGCAGTATGAAGTGAAAGTTTGGGCATTTAACAAACAGATAGATGGATCAGCTGCCATGTGGAAGGGAAGAACAGACAAGGCTCATAGACGTAAGAATGTCTCCAAATTGATTAAATGAAATCTAAAAAAATACAGATTTTATTTGTGAATTTTCAATAACAATGTATCTTTTTTCATTCAAGCAACGTCATTGCCCATGCGACCCCCTCCACTGCCACCAAGCAGCATTCAAGCCTCAGCCAATAGCTCCACTTCCATCTGGCTGCGATGGGAGAAACCACGTTTCAGCAATGTGCGCATCATCAACTACACGGTGCGCTGCAGCCCGGCTGGAACCACAAATGCCTCTGTGGTCACCTATCACACCAGGTTGGTGCCCGGGATCATGCCTTGGACTTACATGAATTAGTTCAACCACTAGACAGATGGCGGTGGCATTGTTTATTTGCGTGTTCTCAGATAAGCACAACTAAAATGTCACTGTGAGATGTGCCCCTCTGCATATTTTTCAGAAGCATTTACCACATCATACCAATCATGATTGGCTGTTGGGTGCATGCACCATGGGAAAAAGGTGTTATGATTGAATGGATTGAAGTAAAAGTCACTGAGGCACCTTGCACCTTTTTAATACCTATGACTGTCAGTCATAGAGGGATTTGATGGAGGAGGCCCTCTGCATGTTGAATAATATTAGCAACATAGCCCACTGCATTTGATTTGCACCACTCAGGAGCCAGGTCCATACCACCAGGCACTGTGCCTGTGACAGCAAGTTCCTTTGCAATGCGAGCTGCCATGGCTGCCCACACAGAAGCAGACATGTCGCCCACTATGGAGGCACCCAAGAACGCAAGTCGCTCGCAAAGGCAAGGCTACATAGTTCCAGTCTGCCTGCCAGCATGTTCAATCAATACATTCAATCCTCGTTGTGTTGTCTGTCCTCAATCGACCATGCTGTATAGTGCGGAATGGATGGAAATAGTTCAGAATGAGTGACACAGCAAAGGGCTCTGGATAATATATATGGGACCAACAAAGACGCAGAGGGTCAAGAATCCTTCACCTTTCTGCAGCCTTGGAAATAGTTTAGCACTCCTCCCTCCTGGAATGACTGGTCACCTCTGTATAACCAGAGCAGTTCTCTCATGGTTTCAGTCTTACCCAACCAGCAGAACAGTTTTCCAAAATTGGTGCTGCCAGTTCCCCTCAGCTAAAGCATGCTAAAAGGCTCTGTACATGGACCCTCCTCTTCACTATATCCATGTTCCCCCTTTGCCAAATCATCCTCAGGCACAATCTCAATTTTCAATGTTAAACTGACCCAGTACCTAACTATATTAGTTACGTAGTTCTAAAACATTCACTCAGCTCCCCTTCAATCTCTTCCTCCAAGAAACATAAACGTGGATGACTTCAAACCTATTTCAATTAAACAATAATAGGACATTGCTAATGGGAATGGCTGCCGAAGTGCAACACTGGAATGTTGGAAACCTTCTCCTACACATGGACGACTGCTACATCTCCCCATCCTCGAAAAAGCCCTTAACTTGGTGGTCATCCTGGAATCTACTCTCTTGTTCCACTCACACATTAAGTCCATCACTAAATCCTCCTTCTCCCATTTTAGACACATCTCTCACTCCCGGCCCTCCTTGTGACTCTGTGGCAGAGATCTTCATCCACACCTTCACTACCTCCCACCTGGAGGATTGCAAAGTTGTTCTATTCGGGGTACCCTGTTAAGACCTCAACAGACTCCAGCATATGCACAACTCAGTTGCCATGGTTCTCACTCACACCCACATCACCTTTAAACTCCTTCTTACCTGTAAACCACTACATAACTTTGTCCAGCAGTATCTGTTTGACCCCCTCTACCATGACTTTCCGTCTTGAAGCCTTCATTCCTTACATGTGGGTCTTTTCTTCATCCCCCGGACCAGGCTACTGACCTTTGGGAACAGAGCTTTCCGTGTGGCAGCCCCCACCCTCTGACTCTCTCTCCCTGTGGTGATTCGTCATGCCCCAAACCGCGAGGATTACAAAACCGCTCTGGGAACTCGTCTTTATACCACTGCCTTCAACCTCAACTGAACCTAATGATCAGTCTGTTGGACCCTTTTGTTGGTCCTTGTTTACTTTTTCTTTTTGTCCCTGGCTTTGTGATTTTTCACACCATAAAGCAACTCCCTAGCCTTGGGCAATTTGTTTCCTTTGCAGTGTGACTTGGTGATCTCCATTACTACATCACTCTAGAGAATTTTCAGCCAGTATACAGGACATTTGTACATGGCAAACATGTCTTTGCTTTGGGCAGGTAAGACTGGTGTGGTCTCTTCTGCTTCCCGCGAGGCAGCGGCATCATCAAGCAAGGAAGCTTGGGCAGATGGGATGACTGCAAACAAATAATTGTGTCATTTCCCCCCTTATCCTCCTTTCTGGCCAGCAAACCAATAGTGGACTAGAAGAAATCGGTGATTTGCGAGCCATCAGCAGACACTTTGTCGTCAAAAAGGCACAGTGCCTCAATGATTCAGGAGCTTTGATTGCCATGTGGGCATGTTCAAGCCCAAGGAACCTGAAGTAGACGTGGTATGTGACTCTGCTCCATATTTAGTTGTTGCAGTGGGAGAGTTGAGCTCTGTAATGTCTTTCTTTGTGTGGGAAAGATAAGTGTCCATTCTTGCTAGCAGGAGTACTAAGTAGAAGAGAGGAAGAATTAGCACCTTTGTGAATACCCTGATAGTTTTCTGCTTGGTCAAGGATACTTAAAGAAAGCTGGACTTTCCTGATGCGTGTATGCCGTTCAGATTGGCATAATGACATAGATGCTTCTGAGAAATACACAAAGCCGCACATCCAATTGTGAGACATGGAAACAAATGTTATGCATGAGAACCTCTAGTTGTGGCAGTGACTCTGGATGCGCACCAGGCCCCTCTTTTGGGTATCTCCACTACGGTGCCCTGTTCATGCGGGGCTCCCAGTGGGTAACCTTGGCTCATGGTTCACATTTGTCATTGTTTTGGATTGATGATAAATATTCATTTGCATATGGAAAACATACTTGTCAAGTACCATGTTGATGAGACTTTTGTAAATTATCTTCCAACGCTACAAGTTAATTATTGACATTCATGCATTTAACATTAAATACTTTAATTGATAGACAACCCTGTTTTTTTTATGCAAAATAGTGACAGTGTCATGCTCAATAAGGGATGACACTGAGGTTACGAATGGTGCTTGTAAATTGCAACAGAAAATAAAAGCTGCACATATAACTTTTTGTTTGTTCTGCCTCAGGGTACTGGAGGAATAATTTATTCATTTTGAAGTACAACTTCTTCTTTTGTTTACACTGTCAAAATCATCCAGAAATTGAAGACACAAGTACATTTTTACTTGTCAGTTTTGTATTGTTCTTACATATAAAAATAGTTCGGAGACCGCAGCAGAGATACTGTAGATAAGGCTAGATAGGCGAGCAAATAGAAAGTTAGAATATAAAGTTAAAGAGTAAAGAGTTCATTGAAAGTCAAAGAGGCAGTGCAAACTAACCATTTTTCCAAGTGAATTTTCTGTATAACAAACTCTACAAATCCTCCTCTTTGTAATGCAGTGCGGCTCAGGAGATACTGCTTGGAACATTGAAGCCCTTCACCCGCTATGAGTTGGCAGTGCAATCTAATGGAGTGGATGTGGTGGGGCCCTTTAGTGGCACGGTGGAAGAGTCAACTTTGTCTGACCGTGAGTCCCTGTCGTGTTGTTACGTCTAGTTGCAATTAGTTTTATAACATCCAGTCTTTTCATTATTGTTTTCTAGATTTCAGCCTGTTTTTCATTATGTTGATCAATTTGTACTTTGCCCTGTGTAAGTGGTTCCACTTGTAAGTTCTTATTCACACACAACTAGGACAGAATATTGTTGAACTTTCGACTTTGCTTTTGAATTTCAGCAAGACACTTCATAAGTCACTCAAAAGTAATGACACAGTCAAGGACTTATAAGCCTCTGTAAGAAAAAGATATGTCTACGTCAAAAGAGGGAAATACAATATAGATTTTTTATATTTCAGGTTATTTTTTCATCCCTTGAATAGATATGGTTTAAAAATTGCAGGTACAAGTGATGTACAATGTGAAGATTGGATCATGTTTAGACTTGTATTCACAGAGGATCTTAAAAAATGTCAAATCGATTTTGTATTCACTTCATGTTAATTGGAAATAATTTAAATAGTTTTGCCTTTGTAGTTTGTTTTAAGTCATAGTCTCAGTATTTTTGGCATGGCCATCTATAGAGAGCAAGGAGAATCTCTTAAATATTTTCTTCCCATAGCGTGTAGATACAGATACAGATACAGATACATGTGCATGTGAAGGTACAGAGTATGCCGGTGCATGCAAGTGTGTGTATGCAGACTCAAGCACAGAGCAGCCTGCTGGCTGGCCTGAAGCCAGTGGACATGGGAATTAGTGGTTGGCATCAGAGGCCGATAACTGACTGCAATAAAACACCCAGGTGTTGGTGGTGGCTTTTGTGTTGGCCAGCAGGGCTGCACTGTCAGTTAGCCAAGTGGAGACAGGTGAAAGGAGAGGGCGCAGCCTTTAATGACATTATCATCACCAGTCAACCCGTCACGCTGTATCATCATGTATGTGTACCATGTATCATCACCTGAGGCCCAGCCCGTTCCCCCTTGCCATCCCTGTCCCCTTTATCCTGAACCCAGGTGGCAGGGGCACAAAGACGCAGATGGCTGTCACACAGCATGTCCAGTCCCCCACCAAGACAATATACATTTCCCAGCTGCGAGGCGTCTTTTCTGGCCTCTAATTACTGACCCAATCCTCCTTTCTCCTTCAGGGCCTTCGACACCCCCAGAGGAGCTGCAACTGAATGCACTAGACTCTTCTTCTGTACTGGCAAGCTGGCTCCCTCCACTGGAGGCTAATGGTATCATCATGGGCTACAGCATTTTTTATAGTGCCAACCTCAGCCAGCCTGACCACTTGTGGAAAAACGTCTCTCTGGATGGTGAGTGTCACGTTGTGAATTGTTAACAACCAAATGCACATATTCATCAGCATAATATTTTTCTCTTCTCTCCAGGGAGTATTAATAGTGTGGAGATCCAGAGTTTGACGAGTGGCACCCAGTATTTTTTCAAAGTGGGAGCATCTACAGAGGTGGGGCCTGGGCCTTATTCACCTGTAAAAGACATTCACACTCTTCCTCAGAAATATGGTACGAGTGACTAATTATCAGAACAGAAAGTTATGCAGCCTTTGTAGCATTGAGCCTCTGTTGTGGGTCAGTTAAGTTAAGAGAGGACATTGTGAAAGAGTAATACATTTGTTTTTACTGTCCTTTGATAGAAATTTCAAGTTGAATTAGTAATATAATACATGTTGAGAAAAATGATGAAGAAAACTTGATTTAACACCTTGTATATGGCAAAACAATACCACTAAATATATATATAAATTTTTTCTGTCATGCTTTTTATTATTGCACAGAATCCATTCACTCAAACAAGAAAATGGTAAAAGAAATGGTACATGCCAATGGCTGTATTTATAAAGCCCATTTCTACCTTAATGGTATTCAAAAAGCTTTCAATACCTCATCACCTCAGTCCCCCATTTCCCCTCAAAATCAGTCAAACATGTATGCACTGATGATGGGGGCTGCTCATTAGGAGTAGTTAGGGCACAAACTCTGCAGGCTGGGGGGTTTGAGTTGGTAACCCTCTGATTACAAGCTGGTCACTCTACCGACCGAGCAACACCCCATATTTTCACACAAACGCTCACACTACAACTGGCATTCCTATTAAAGTGGCTACTTTGTTGCTGCCAGAAGAGAAAATTCGGCCTGACGGGACACATTTATTTTGAGGATATCTTAAATGGTGATTTCAAAGGGGCAGCATCATCGGCAACCCCCAGAGAGAAGAATTACTGTTCTCTGTACAAGACAGAATTAATATTGAAGGTATGTTAAAACACATTATACTACATAGTACACACATAATGCTTGATAAGTCAAAATGTTGACATTACCTGTAATTGTACCTTTAAAGGGTCATGACAAATATCCAAGCAACAAAATTACCAAAACAGCAGAAAAAAGCAAGTAAGCATGGAATATTTTATTTTAGATTAGAGCAATAAGCATTTGTAGTTTGTTTTTCATCCAGCCTGTTTAAGAGAAGACAGTAAATCCTTAAAACACACAAATTAAGTGTGAAATTTACATTTAATTTCAAGTATTTTATCTTTTACCCCGGTAAAACGGTGAGGGGTTTATCTTTACCAAGACTTTTGATAACAAAGAGTCATGGAGCAGGTTTATTTTGCTCATGTTTGGGTTTGTTGTTGTTGCCATTGTGCATTGTGAATGGGATTGATATGGTTGGTGGGAGGGTGAGAGCTGTTGCCATCTGTTTCCCTTCCTCTCCTTGTCCAGACTGCCAGAGATGCCCAGAATAAATGAATATCAATGAAGCTGTCCTCTGTCCTGTCTAGAATGTTGCCTCGGATATTGCTGAAACTTTGTCTCAAATAGTCAGCTAATACATTCTTGCAGCCAATATATATATAGCATTGCAGAATGGTGTCAATAATTTGAATTGTGATGGGTACCAACAAAACCTGTACATTTATTAACCATAATTGCGGTGCTCCAAGTGAGTAAAGTAGTTGTTCTGGGTTATTTCTTATCTATATGCACACACTGCCGTTTAACAGATTCTTACTTTGCACTTTCTCCTTCTTTTCCTTGTACTGTATTGTTTTAACAGAGCTGGATATCCATGCAGTGACAGGCATCATCGTTGGAGTGTGCCTGGGGCTTATATGCATTCTCATGTGCATGTGTTTCAGTTTTCGTAATGGGAAGACGAGGTATGAAATCCGTAGACCGTCCTTAGAACTTAGCCTTGTATATCTCAACACACTGGAGGATTCACTCTACTATAGTGCCCACCTATAGTGACCCTTTAACTCTGCTCCAAATAGGGAGATATCTGGAGGACTGGACTCCACAGCTGTGACCCCTCAGTACAGGAGAGGGGGCTACCCCATCCCCTCCAACATGCCAGAGTGCAGCAATAACCACGAGCTGGAAACACTGATGCCCCCAGGCTGCCAAGAGTCTGGTCAGCAGCTCGTGGAGGCCCCAGAGGAGCAGAGCCTGATGGCAATCGCAAATTCAGAGGAAGGGGATGACGGCCAGGCACCTGAACCCAAGGTCAAAACCCAAGAGGGGGGAAACCCTTCACCAGAACGGCTTTGGAATATTCTTTATCTGTGCATGTATAGGGAGATGACGCGTCTAATTATTGTGCATCCACTATGTTGTTGTTGTTTTGCAGGCTGCTTGGAATGGCTCTGTGAGTCATAACTGGGCCAACAGAATCACCCGATACAGAGACACCATAACAGCAGACTCTCCCAAACTCATTAATGGATCTCTTGGTGACCTAATTAATAACATTGCGGTAATTCATGAACTAATCGTTTTAGCAATTCTGCAAAAATGATCAGATGCCTTTTCCCGTTGTGTATCCGGCTGATATTTATCTGAAATGTTAGATCATTGATGTAAACGTGACAGTTTGGTTGGAATGTTCAGTTACCGAGGACGTTGTTCTGTTGCAGGAGGATCGTCTGTGTACGTCGCTGTGCAGTAACCAGGTCAAGGCGGAGGTCATCGTCCACTCTGAGCTGTCAGATCCCGGGAGGGAGCAAGAGAAGGTGGTCAGCAGGAGGGCACAGGATTCTAACACCACCAGGGGACTCTCATTACCAGAGGACAGATATTCCCCTCTGAGCCAGAAAAGCCTGCCAGCAGAGGAAGAACCTCTTGGAAAACTGTCACTGGCTCAAAGCCCCCTGAGCCTTCACTCAGTGAAGTTGGTGGCCAGTCACGGGGAGCCGGAGGGCCCGGCGGAGCAGCCAAATGCAGACACGGAGCCGCAGCCGCAGGATGTGAGACTGACCAATGGCTTCCACTCCCCAAAGACAGTGCGGGCCGTGCTGAGGTCAGAGCATATGGAAAACAGGGACACCAGACACTGCCCCTCGGCGCCGGGGAAGGCCATCTCTTCGGGGCTGTCCCCTGCCCCCTTTGTCAGCTCCGGCCTTGTCCACTCTACCTCAGTGGCACACAGTTATCTGTGCCCGTAGCCTCCGCGTGAACGGCAGTGACCTTTCCACACAAAACAGACATCAGACAGATTTCTTTTACATACCCAGGAAGAATATTTTGTATGCACCTCATTGTTGGATTTCTTTCTCCTCTTTGCAAAGTGTTTATAGATACATTTTTTCATACATGTGTATACTTTATACAGTATATTTTGAGTGGTAGCGTGCTGTGTATTGCATTCTTTAGCAATGCAGTTATATGCTCCTCTGGGCCGCTGTCTTGTCCATTGGAAAGAAAGAAAAGATTTAACTTAAACTAAGCAGATGGATGTGAATTGAGGCTCTGTTCCGCTCAGGAGCGGAGAAACCCGGAGTGTTCCAGAAGCACTTGGACAACGATTTTCGTCGATGAGTGGAAGCGCAGGCTCTGTGGGGTCTCATCAGCACCATCACGTTGATGCTACTTTGGTGTTGTGGAGAGAAAGTAGCCTTGACACCTGTGTCTCTTTCCAGCCTCCTGCTGTCTCAGGGTTCTCATACACATACACAGCTGGGTCAGTTCCGCAGTATCTCACATAAAGGCATACGCTCATACACAAACAAACATTTACATGCATTTTCTGGAATGGAATGTGAGGTCTCAGGTGCTCTGTTCCTCTGAAACCAACTGTATATTTCTATGGATTATTATATCCAGTGCAAAACACTTCAATATCATGAGTGGGGGGAAAAAGTAAAATGATGCAGAAAACAGATTTGGGTCATATTATTTTCCTAAATTTATGTAGGTGGAATAGCTGTGAGACAGGGAAACTCATCTTAGTGATGATAAGTGCTGTTGGGTTTCTGATGGTGAATGTTTTTAGAATCAAAAGTATTTTCATGCTCACATTGGTATTTTTTGATTATGCTTGGGAAAACTAGAGATGTTGTTTCACCCATCCATCAGTACACAGATTCCCCACGTTGGCTCCCAGTTAAGGATGCACCAAAGTCCACACTGCTCTCAATGTTCTGTAAGTGAAATGCTTGCTGTGTTTTTTGATTCAAAGGGAAATCTGCTGGTATTTTTTTTGTTTATCAGGAACCTGTAATTGTTTTAAGACAAGGATGCAGTTTAATGGCAATAGATATCTATGCTTTGAACCAAAACTGGTAAATTAAAACTTGATGAATGATTGGTTTTCATAATTAACCTATACTAGCTGTTGGTTAGCCAGTATTGGTTTTCTGCAGTGTAAAATTGGGAACTGGTGCATCCCTTCTCCTTATCAACAACACTACCTCATTTCTTGTCAGGATGGTTTCTATTATGGTATTTTTAGTTTTGTGTAACGAGCACCTTTTAAAAGATTGTTTTTCGTAAACGTCTCTGATTTTTCTCTAGTATTTGCAGAAATAATCGTCCGACACTGACTGTATGTTCCTGCATTAACGACAAATAGATTCATTGCCTCAGTGAATTGCAGCTTCCTGCCTGACATCTGCTAGATTGTGTCAGGAGCACATTATGTCATGCAGTTGCAGAGTCATAGCAGTCTCAGACCCAGCTTTGGACCTGAAGTTCAAGTTTCGAACCAGCTCCCAAACATGCAAAATAGCAGCACACGAAATTATGAAAATTGATACCATCTGCCGGAAATGAGTGTTAATACACCGTTATTACACAATTGTGACCTCCTCATCCTGCAGGAATAAGCGATTCATTTCAACATGAGTTTGGAAACGACTAGATGGGCTGGTCCCTGTCGTAAAATGTACTTCAAGATGAGACTTTCACAATAGAATTCTCATCTTTTTTTATTCACCCAGCAATGGAGGGTGGGGGGCAAACTACGGAAACTACCCATTTGCATTTGTGCACATGCCAGTGTCTCACCAGCTTCACTCAATCGTACCAATACCTGAAATGTAAATGGTTGCTCATGATCTGTATGCACCAGTTTTGACATGTAATTTAACAGCAAAAATGCTCAAAATATATTCTGATCACATTGCCAGTTGGTACTTCAAGCTGTTTTTTTCCCCTGTTTAACTTTAGCATATATGTACGTTGCATTGCGACTGACATTTGTCACGTTTATCTTCACAACAGGATGTACGGAATTCACTGAATGTGTTGTCAGATGGAATATTTCATGGAGGTTAACGTGTATGGTTTGCCACACCTGCAGAATTCAGATTTTACTCTACTTACTTCACAACCGAGTTTTAGGGTTGTTTGGTAAGCCACACTTTCATAGAACACGGAAATGTTATTTTTCAACAGCAAACTCAGCCTCGGTTGAAACTGCCAATCTAGAACTCAGCTCAAAAACCTGAAGTCTTAAACATGAGTAACGTGGCCACTGCACTCCGTAATGTCACAAAAGGTTCTCTTTTAGTTTCGTTGGAAATACCTTGATGTGACATTATTGATTCCAGTGGCAGTTTTAACTTGCAGTGCAGCAGGTTTTTTCCAACTTATTTGCTTAAACGATCATTTACCTTGGATGTATAAAACAGAATATTTTTGTATATATTTGGCCCACACACTGTACTGATACTGCTCTATATCTTGTTTTCATCCTTGATTCTGTCCTGAGTCCACGTAAGAAGTATGCTCTCAACAGCATTCCACTCTGACATCTTGTCCGTACCTCTCTCGGTCCAGGAAACTCATGAATAGCCATGTAACCTTTTTGAAGAGAATTGTTCAAACCACAGCGTGTTCCCGCATCTATGTTTCCTTTCATCTAAACCAGGCATGATTTCGTCCATTCAAACCAAACTTATTTTGTCTAGCAAATGAGTGGGAATCTCTGAATAAGAAGAGTAAGACGGTGGTATCTTTTACACCAATAAATCCAATTTTTCTCGTCTTTGTATTGTAATCCGATAGAATATGCTCTGACACGGAGGGACACTCAGCTGGAAGATACACCACAGCCACTTGCACTTGTGTAGTCCATCATGAGACACGTTATTTGCTGATGCTCCTCTACTCAGTTTAGAATGCTTTAGTACTTATGATTGGCAGTTTTCACGTGATGTTGGGTTTTATTTTCTCATCCATAATGCAGGAAATAGATTCTTTGATCACGTAGCTGCTGCTATATCTATGACATAGAGGATAGTGCTGTAACATACAATACTCTTTGTTTTCAAATTTACTTCAGTTACGTCATGAATTTTTTTTTGCAATTTTTTAAGTATTGATGCAGTAGTGTTTTTTTCTCTTTGTTTTTGTGTGGAGTTGACAACGAAACTCTGTCATGGGGTTCATCATTAAACCTGCCTCCAGCAAAAGTGATGTATCATCTCCTTATCAGAGCTTGATTAACACTTTTCTATTAGTTATATTTGAAATAACTTTAGTTTTTGTTTTATTTCTTGGCTGGAACAATCACTGTTTTTATGGGAGAAAATTGCTCTAAAAATGACTTTGATCATTGTTTTTATCTCATCCTCTTATAAGGGTGTCATTAAACAGCATACCTCATGTTGGTAACTTGTCGATTGGATTCTGATTAGTTTCTGTACATTTATATGCATAACACAATATGCATCCTACTGATTGTGAGCCAAGGGTAGTTTTTGTTTTTGTTTGTTTGTTTTTGAAGAAAGGCAGCACCCACCATTTACTTTTAGATTAGTGTCAGTTTTTACTCATTGCAGCGGCTTGAACACTTCGGTGAAGGGGTAAACCAATGGCAGGAAGAGGTGGGGTCAGTGGTTGTAAACTCAACTGACTTTCACATTGTTACCCCGCAACTCTGCTTCTGCAGAGTAAAATTTGAAGAGTTTGTTTTTGAGGAAAATGTGGTTTTTTAGCCAAGGCGGGCAACTGCAGCACTACGCAGGGAGAAGGGCTAAAGGGACATCCTACCTACCTAGGAAGTTCATACCTCTCGGTGCTGACACCAGTCATCTCTTCTCTACTCAGGTGCCCCATATTTGCATAAAATTAAAGACTGACTCAAAATCATGTCATTCGTTGAACAAAAATGAATTTGTCATTTTGGAAATTACTTCAAGAAAACAATGACATTTGATTTTGTACAATTGATACGACATTTTTTGTCTTTTCTGTATACATTCTGATGCTATGTGGTAAGCTGCTTTGTCCAGTGATGTCACATTGTTGTGCTTCTTTTATTTTTATTTTCGTATGTCCTCATTTTGACCTTTGTGTAGTTGTGCTTCTCAGCAATGTGTAAGCACAGACTCAATCTCTATGGTCATGTGCCTCCAGCAATTCTCTGCAGCTATACCCACACATCTGTGATCATTGTGTGCCAAACAGGACCTCATTCATGTCAAAGATGGTAAAGTAGAAACTGTTTTAGGAGCACTTAATAGATTAGCACTTCTGCTGGGCCATGAGCGACGTTGGACTGTCATCTGTACATTTCTAGAAGTGCAATTTACTTAGTCTGTATAAACGACAGATGGATTACTCAGTGTTAGTCATGGCGAGTGTAGTCATGATATGTGATAGAGACATTTCTTGTTCGGTCACAGGTAATAGGTAATACTTGTCATTTGTAGGAATATTTCCACTGTGTTATCATATGTGAAAACTCGAGATGTCTGTGGAAACTACTCTTCTGTAAATAAACATCAAGGAAAGACAAGTTAGTGCTCACTCTTGTTCTTCGGGCCTCTGCCAACCTGCATTGTTCAGCCCAGAATCATTTTTAATTAACTTTTTATCACATTTGCCTGTGCCAAAGGATTATCATTCATTCAGTTTCTCTACCAGTATCTCTCAGCATGAATGCTTTTCCTGGCATTGGCAAAGAGGCATTCGACTCATACTTGGGTTATTTCAATCTTGTGTAACTTTCCGATAGAATCTAAGCTTCTTTACTGTAGGTAAGGAAAAGGAAATGGTGCATTTCTATTGCACCTCTCTGGCCACTCAACCTACTGGAACTTACCGCCCCACAAAAGTAGAAAATTAGGTCCAAAATCCAAAAGTCCAAAAGTAATTTAGAAAATATGATATAGTGTCAAGGATTAGATATCCTGCTGTCAATGGACATGATGAGTTAATTCTCAGAGCACGGTGTATACCCCAGCTTGTTGAACTATTCCTTAAAACCTTGAAATTGGCTGTCCAAATAATATATATCTCGGGCCAGGGCTACAATCAAGCCAGTCTGAAACTTATGTTAATGGAGATGTGGCTGCTCAATATATCTTAAAAAGATGTGACGTGATCATTCTGTGGAGATATTTATACAATGAACATGAATATATTAAATACTGAATATATAGTCAATAATTTTTTAGACGATGTGAGAAACCTCAGGCCCACTAGCACACTATCCACTATCATGCTATTTATGATATGGTTAGTTATATTTCTATATAACTTTTAAGGGGAAATTCTTAGAAAAAGCCCCTAGATTCTTATCAGTCACACTTGTCTTTCATATGAGAGCCACAGGAGGGCAGTGTGGTCATTCCCAACAATTGCAATAAAAGAGGCTCTGGAATAAAGTGCCACTCCCAGTAAGAGAGACTGCTGGACCTCATGTGCCGCCTTGACCCCACACCCGCTTTGGCTGCAGAATTGTGCTCGTATCTTGAGAAGTCTGTGTAAAGGAGCTGAGACATAGGGGGGAAAAACTCAATCCAGCAAGTGCAAATAACGTGAGAACCAAGCCTGTCTGTGACTTCATCTGTCTATCCGTGTCTGTGAGCTGGTGAGTGTGAAAGGTCAAGACGGACAGAGAGGCTGAAAAAAAGAGGAAGAAAAGACAGAGATGGAGGTGATGGAGATAAGAGGGTGAGATGAGGGCAGAGCGTGGAGACGGGGGCAGGGAGGCGACATCACATGGAAGAATCCCCTGAAGATTTAGATAAAAGCTCTTGCTGATCAACAGTGGGGTGGGATTCACTATCTCGAGCCACTCATCACCCACCGTTAATCAGCAGGCGAGGCTCCTCTGCAGAGGTCGTGGAGGGGACACATATGCTCAGACCCTCACATGAGCGCGCACACCGGTACACACACAAATGTGTCGCTGATTGGAACACTGTACTCAAGTGCTGTACGCAGATAGTGCACCTGAGTGAGTGTGTGCCGTCACTGTGTACAGCGCATTTGTGTCCTCTGAGCGGCGAGTGGTCTCTGGGATAGTTCAGCACGCTTCGTATTTCATCTGAGAAGCCATCGAGTGGAACGGCAAGAGTCAGGTGAGGACCGTACTAATGAGGTGGAGCCCGCCTGTGGGGAAATAACCGTGTGATGCTCTCGAATCAGCCTATTCATTCTGCTTCCTCCTGCTTTGCCCCCCCCCCTCCCCTTTATTTGTTGTTGTCTTTTTTCTACTTTTTTCTCCAGCTCATTCTATCCCGCGATCCATCGACCTGCGTAAGAAAAAACAGAGATCAGGATGGCCGTTGTATAATTAGATTTAGACTATATTACATTTTATACCTTATTTCTGCATCAAACAACTCAAATCTATATAAAGGTGTGGGGGTCTGAAGTCAAACTCCCACTGTGTTTGTTGGTGTCCGAGCCTTCTTGTTCCGTGTTTGGGTGGTTGGCCCTAGCGAATGTGAGACCCCCTCCCCTCATATAAACGCGAGCGAATGTGGGGGGGTGGCCAAAAGTTACACGAGTGTAGCAACATGCTAGCTCGGAATAGCTGGAGACTCTCCTTA
Organism: Mullus surmuletus; assembly: GCA_903171835.1. Classification (NCBI taxonomy): domain Eukaryota; kingdom Metazoa; phylum Chordata; class Actinopteri; order Syngnathiformes; family Mullidae; genus Mullus; species Mullus surmuletus. The sequence goes on along the minus strand of CAESWR010000136.1, from coordinate 352,131 downwards.
ATCCGTTGCAACCAAGAAAACACGTTTCATTACCAAACCGGGTTCTAATAAAGAGAGACAGAAGCCGAGAGGCAGCATTGGTTTGGCATGGAGACCCCTGCCAGCTGCCAAGGCCAAAGCTAAAGGGAAATGAGTGGAGGGATCCTCTTTGTTTTGGTCTGAACTGCCGGTGCACCACACCTTGTGGTATAATATCGTATCTATTCACTTCAGGATTTTTCACGCGACTGCTGATGAAACATATGGATGTTGTGAATGGTGACATCTTGGATAAACAGTCTCATATCAGACAGAGTAAAAAACAAAACAAAAATTACCGTACCCCTCTTCATGTGCAGACTTGTTATCTATCATTTAATGGTTAAGCAGACCTGCATTACCACCACAGACCACCAGGGTTCCCAGGAGAAAAAGAAGCTTCATTTTTCAGATGTTTGGGACATAAAATTTCCACCATGGTAACTCATCTTCATCAGACACCACCAGCTTGTATTTTCTTTCCATTAAATAAACACCAAGACTGGGATCGCCTAAGCCTTTGGAATTTTCATCAGTAGATTGTAAGAATTTAAAACTTGTCTTGTCCTGGTGTTTTAAAGCTGTTCAAATTGAAGTACAACTCAGTCATAACTATCTTTTAAAGAAATTTAACTTGACTCTTAATGTACCAGTTATTTTTCAACAGGTACCACATACATACATTCCGGTACATACATACATACATACATTCCGGTACATACATACATACATACATACATACATACATGCACACATACATACATACATACATGCATGATTAGACATACACACACACACACACACACACATACACACATTATTTTGCAATATAGTAAGGATACTTTTGTGCCCTGTCTTTTAATGATAAAAAACACATGATTCACTCCAGATTAGAAAATAACCTCGGTAACATCACATTAGATTCAGATTTTTGGATATTTTGTTTGTAGGACATGATGGAATTTGGCAGAGGTCTGTGCTGTCTGAGGACATTTCAATATAGCTTGTTGGTTGTTTTGCTTTCAGCAGGATTACACAAAAAACTACTGAACCGATTTTCACCAAAGCGAGTTGGGGCAGGGCCTGGGCTGCAGGAAAAATCCATTAACTTTTTGCTCAGCTCTAGATAAAGGGAAGGATTCAGGGGATTTCTTTTTTTTCTACTTTTTACTCTTAGATCTTTACACATTGTGGCATATGGGCTGAAGGGTTACAATTGAGTTAAAGACAAATAAACATCTAGATCTAGCAGAATCATGAAAAATCAGACAAATTTTATATTGCTCCAAAAATTACCTCTGATTTACGTTCTAGATGTAATTTACTTTTAGTTACAGATAGATAAGCATGATTTACTGACCAACAATTTTCTGGTGAATAATTAAGAGAGTTTCAGTGTGTGTGTTGTATGTACATGTAGCTGCCCCTCTTGCCTTCATTTATTCAAAACTACTGAACTCGGAGTTACAGAAATGAAACCTTTTCCTTCCCGGGGTTAAAACCTGCCAATCACTCAAGACGAGAGAATGTGGAGGAGGATAAGGCTGGAAGATAAATGAATGAAGTTTCACTGAGGGGGGATTTGAAAAGCTGCTTCAATGTAGGGGGGAAGTCATTATCATAATTTAGACTACATATCTCTGAAGCTATATATTGATGGGGGGAGGGGGGGGGTGGGGATCTCCTCCGACACTGTCCCTTCCACTCTTTTCGCTACAGGAGGATCTCTAACTCGGTTTTCTCATCTACAACCACTAGTTTTGAGTGAAACGGAAACATCCTTGGATCTACTCTTCATTGCGCCATGAGTCCATGTGCCTTTGCCTTGAATGCAGTAACGGGCCGACAACATGTCTGTCTCATCAGCTTCGCGCCGGGCCAACGGCGTGCCCATCCAGCCACGCTTGCGTGCCAACCACGGCAATGACATCCTTCAGCTATGGATGTGCATGTGGATTAAAGCACCGCCGTCTGCCAGGGAGGGTTTGCTGAGAGTGAAGTGCTGGCGTCTGGCCATCAGTCATCCAACAACGGTTTTACTTGCCCTTACATTATATCAGAGTCTGACCTGATGTCAAGGCAGCAGGAGCTCGGATCTCTGCATACATTAGAGCCGGCCTGGCGGTCATATAAACACACAGGTCCTCCAAACTCCAGGGAAATGATTCTCCCATGCCTGCTAGCAACACAAAGTAATGCATTTCTAATAGCAACAGTGAAGTTTATGCTGCAAACTCTGACTTGAGATGTGTGACTTGACTGACCGGACTCAACTTGTGTTTCTCTTGCTGTTGGCTTTGGCTCCGTTCTTTCCCACCGCCCCCCTAAAAGCAGTGGAAGTACTAATGTAAGAAAGTTTGGAAATTTAACCAAGCGCTCTAAAGCTGTCCACGGATAGAAAATGCGGCGAAACAGTGACCTTGATGCTATAAAAAGTTAATCTAAATTCTGCTAAAGTCAAGAAAGTATTGGAAATGTTTGCTATTGCAAAGAAATTCTGAACGCACAAAGTTGGCTACTACTTTTTATTCCAAGGACAACTCTCACTGTTAGCTTGCATTTAAATATAAGACTCAGATGTCATTTTGTTGATTAGTTTTCTCCGGCACAGCTGCTGTAACTGTAGGAAACTGCGCCAAGTGATGAGATCTAAATTGTAATTTTCTTAAAGATCAAAATCCCTATAATAATAACGATAACAATATAACTAATGAACTGGCATTTTAGGTGTCGGGACCACCCCACTTCTCATTCCAAAACATTATCCTCAGCATTTGCTTAAATTTGGCAAAACAGTGCGTAATAAAGGCTGCATAACGACCAAGATGTTGAGAAAATGACTCATTCTTTGCAGGGTGCTGTGTAGTGAAAATCTGCCTGTTTTTGATGGTGCAGCCTTGCAAGCTGGGCCTGATGCAGAAGACTTATTTCCACATCACTGAATGGTACAGACTGAATCTCAGTGGGCTGGGTGACCCACTTTTCAGCCCTCCAAGTACGCGTATGCGTTGCGCGCCGCACATCACACAGGACTCTACTGTTAACTACACGTCACTGTCGGCCTCATATTGCAAAAAGGCAAAGACAACAGCAAGGCGTGCCAGCAATTAACCTCACGTCCCAAAGAGCGAATTCATTAAAAATAATTTTATCCTGCATTTTGCAAAGGCTGGCACTTTACTTTGATGTTAAAGTCATATGATTGCTGCACAGCCTTGGTGGGTATGTATAATTTGTTGGAAATGAAAGACTAACGAAACACCCTGATCACTCCTTTCTGCTGATGCATTTGTACATGAAGTAATAGTGTTGAATGATTTAGGTCCAACAACTGCATAGAAACTGCCTTTATAGGTGGAACGCGAGATATTTTCCCGCCTGTTTTGCGGTGGGGTGAGGCTCAGCCGGTGGACGGTGTGAAGTCGGTAATGGCCAGCGCTGGGCCGGAGCTTGTCCTCGTCTGGTCCAGTTCATTCCAGGCGGATGAGCGGCGCCGCTGACCGGCACCCCGGGGCCCATTTTCCCCCTTCCCAGTAAGCCTAGGCTCGGAGTCACATGCGAAACGTTTGGGGTTGCTCGCAGCTCCAACCGCCAGAGAGCCCCCGAGCTGATCCAACTCCTGGGGTCGTGGGCCGAGTGCCCTCCACACACTGCGTAAATTTTTTCCTCATAACTCAGCACAAATGAGATCACTGCATATTGTGACATAAAACTATTAGCTTGTGGCGCTCTTCCACTACATGGTACGGACTCTATACTTGTTTGGGTTTTTTTTTTCCGCAGCAAAATCTATTGGTACCACGCGCTGCAACGTGCCATAGATGCGTGGATGAGTACGTGGCTTCTAGTGCCAGATATATTTTTAAAACATTTGAAGCTCTAATTCCACCTACATGTTGCACAATCAAACAGATACGTTGGTGTTAGATTGGACCGCTGGTAGGCGATTTTTAGTTTGGGTCCAGATCAGTTCAAAGTCCGTCTCTGTTTACAAAATACAGAAAGCTGATCCTGTAGATATTATATCAAAGTAGGTATAAGGACCTTAAACACCCACACTTGAAAACAATTGCAGCTATAGATATTTTGACAACGGGAGAGCAAGAAATGATGTTTTTTTGCCAATGAAAGTTAAAGCTTTGTGTGAGGAGTCAAGCACTTGACATTCTGTTCAGTCGTGCTCGGACTTTCCCTCTCAGTACAACTTTCATTTTACAGTGTTTCTTCAACATTGGATATTAGGAGTTAAGTAAACAAAAACATAACATTGTGATTTGGCATCTTCACACTAAAAACTGCATACTGGTTCCATCATGTCGTTTCCCTTCTGTGTTCATTTCCTGTTTTGTTTTGTAGTCTTGTGGCCCTGTCAGTCTTTACTTCCTCCTTTCGTTACTTTCCCGCCCTTTTTAATGGCCTCATGTGATTCACCTGTGTCTCGTTTCCCCTCCTCTGAGTGTGTATATAGGCTGTGCTTTTGCTTTCCTCTTGTTTCCAGTTTGCCTTATACTGTCACAGTGTCCCAGCTTTGTATTTCTCCCACATAAGGTCCATGTGGTTTTCTTTTTTACTTTTTCCAGGTGTCGACCTTGGTCTTACCTGACCTTTTTCTCTTACCTTTTTGGTCTAGT
>CAESWR010000136.1:334410-346679 GCA_903171835.1 Mullus surmuletus | reverse complement strand
GATTTCTTTTGGTCAAAGCAGATAAATGCAATTTATTTTAAATGCATTGAAGAAGTTCTTCAATGACCACAGTGCAGATAACAATATGCCACTCCTTGTACATTCAAAGGACAGCAATTTTAAATGAGGGTAATGGGTACTGCTGCATGAATTTAAGAAATCCAAGCCCAACATCACTTGATGAATCGCTTGTAAATGATAGCCTTAGATGGATTAGAACATTTTTAATTTTCATAAATAGTAACATTAAAATATGATGTACTATATTTTGAGAAACAGCTATAACCTCACAGCTGGAGGCAGTAAGCACGCTGGAGATAAGCTTCTTGGTTGACAGGCTCTGAAGTCCATCGGCTCCGACAAATATTGATGTCCAAGGTCAGCTAGGTCAGTCAGCTGTGATAAGAGTGTTGCTCTGCAGTCTGTCTGTCACCTGTGCATGCTCTGTCCTGCCTTGAGTCGGCACAGCTGGGGACACGGCTGACAGAGAAAATCACACACTTCTCACTGTAATTACATTGTAATATAATTTTAGGTGGCGTGTTAAATGTGCTTGGAAATTCATGAGGGTCAGTGCATAAAACAGCCTGAACTCTAAAATCAAATATTTGCCTGTATTAGCTATGAGTATATTCACAGTATATTAGAAATCCGGTATTCATTCACACCTCAGTAATTGGGCAGCAGCATGGGTTTCAAGCCTAAGCCCATTCCTCTCTATATCTAAGCAGGTTATAAATTCTGTTTTTTGTGGTAATGGCCCACATACTTTCATATTGCCACAGGCTCTGTCAGAGTGCTTTGTGAGTCATGTAGTTATTCCAAAAAGGTTGGGAGGGTTTGAAACTAAGTTTTGAAAGCGCAGGTTTGATGGCTGGATAAAGTTTGAATCCCTGCAAACATTATTCTGTACTTTCAACTTTCACACATCTGCTTGATTTTTTTTTCCGAGCACATTTCAAGAGTTTCACGTTTGTCAGTCTTCAGGTGGATTCGTTTGCAGTCTGCTGCTGCGTAGATATTTTGACAAAAATTATGAAATGATGAAACTTGTATTTTGAGAAGGGCAATTTTTATTCCTACTTCTCAGAGAACTGTCCAAACTCCATTTCTGGCAATGTTTTCTTGCATCTGTGGAGCCTCGTTTGTAACCAGACATGATCATGGGCTGCTGTGGTCGGTTACTCCTCACTGACTAACACAAGGACAGCAGACCCGCACTCTCAATCACAAAAACACACCCACCATCCCTTAGGTGATTCAATGATTTTTTTTCAAGAGCGTTATTTCAATTTCTGTGGCGCAGAAAGATACACTGTGTTTTTGTTGTCCTGCAGGAAACCAATCCCTGGCCACTGCCACGCTGCTACAGAGTGTTGTTCGTTAAAAAGTTTGGGTATAAATACAGCACTAAATTCCGGGACGGATATCTCTTACATGTAGAGAAGGAGCTTGTAACTGTTGACGCACCAGATGTTCGGTCCTTTTTTACAACAGACTTGCCTATATTATTATCATTATATTAATTGTTAACTTGGTTTGTGTTTGCCAATAACATTTTAAGACTGTAGGTTACTTATATACAGTATATATAGTTTACATTTTGTCAACATTTTTAAATCGTAACGTCTTCCATCAGACACAAAAAGGTGTTACAAGTCTGCATCGGAGCAAACTCACTGATTGAGGGTTTGGAGGCCCACTCCCACTCCCTGCTTGTTGGTTTTCTGTTTTTTCAGTTTTGACTGACATCCACACTGCACGCACACACATGATTTGCCCCAGATGACTTGTTTTTGTTAATATTTGTCACGAAAAGCCGTGAGGATGATGACATGTAAGAGATTGTGTATGCACACAGGCAAAGTCTGACATATTATTTTGCAGAAACACAATCTGTAAACCGAATTTCTTTCACTCATCACTTATGGAGCCCCGTTAGATCCAGAGTCAGATCATCGGTGAGCAGGAACACACCAGCCTGTTGTTGATGATGTAACCCACCTGAAAATTTCCCATCAAATTCAGCTCAGTGTTTCATCAGAGCTGTCTCACCGTCACATTCCCCACCCCTAGCGAGCCCATCTGTACTGTAATCAAGGTGACATTGTTTTTCTCCTCCAACACATGGAGAGGAGGTGACAAAACTGGTGAATGTCTGTCTGTCTGTCTGTCTGTCTGTCTGTTTGTCTATCTATCTAACTATTTAAAGCCGTGCTACACATTGTAGGTGTCAAGCCAGGTATTTCTTGAAATTGTCTAATTTTATTGTTTTATTGAGGATTAATGCTCAATTACAATCAATCACATTTTTCATTATGATTTGGCAGTTAATTTAAGAGCCGTAGCAACATATCTGATATTTTGTAGTTGTCCTGTCTGTCCCTATACAAATTGACAGAGAAGAGCACAAACACAAACTCATCCGTGTGCACACAATCGTAAAAATGGTGAATGTCACGCTGTAAAAGCTGTCGCTCTTTTGTAGAACTATGGACTAGTGCTCTCAGATGACTATTCAAGAGCAGCGAATAGACCCAAACTGACACATAAGTTCGGTCACACTCAGTCCTGTCACAGCGTTGAACCTTTGAACGGTTTAATCCTGTTTCCCCGCCTGTTTAACTTGAAATTCCCTCTGCGCTGCAAACTCTTTTGGGGGGAGGAGTAGTTTAAGGCACAGTAGTACATGACCAGCGAAATGACAACGATGAAGAGCAGCGATCACCTGAAACAAGTTTCCCCTAAACCGCTCAACCCTGCGTCACCGCAGAGATACAATTACCCTTCCTAGATCCGAGTCACACGCTCGACCGTCTGCCTTTTTCCGGCTGTAGCCGAAGCAAACACTCACACTTCACATTTACATAGGAGTCGCCTCCAGCTGCAGTCAACTAGCACTGACCCAAGAGTTTCACACGAAGCAGTCAAGAAAATCGCCCAAGGGCCGGGCAATTTTTGCACGACTTGTTTACTGCCGAGCTTATTTACACTGGATGCCCATGAGGTGCTTTTAGGGCCATGTGCCTGTAAAATATGTTATGGAATTGGAGTGTTATCTGCCCTATTATTATTATAGCTATATAATTCACACATGGGGCCCAGTGTGAGGATAGTGGTAGGGGATAATGGCAGGGGCCAGTCTCGTTACTTGGCAACCTCTGCGTGTCATTGCATCAGTCATTACAGGTAATGGCAGACATGTCTGGTCCGGGGGGAAAAAATAAAAAATAAAAGAACACAGAGGCGCCAGGACTGCTTGTCTTGATGAATGGGATGCAAAGTGCTGTTGTGCAAACGGCCCCTTAGTGTGATCTATGCTGCGCACGTCTAATACGGTTTACACTGCTAATGCGGAGCACTGTCAGGGTGGGGGATGATGTATTCTCGCTAAAGACGAATCACTCACTCGCGGGGTTCATGTGTGATGCCAGTTCCTGCACCGAGAAATAACTTTGATTCTACACCTGTTAATGCCACTCTAAAGCACGGGTTAAAAGAGCATCTAAATAGGTATGTGGAGGGCGCTACTTCAACTGATGACACCTCGTCTCCCACTTCTCTGAAAATATGGGGGGGGGAGTGTATTTGTGGATATTCTCAGTCATCCATGTCATCCAAAAGGGTGGGCAACTGGACTTACCTCACATTAGAGTAGAATTTTGGCTTCTCATCAAAGAAGTATTTTCATTTCTAATGATCTGGTGGGGAGTTTCAGGTATTTGGGAGATCATCTCAAATGAAGTGGTCGAAAACAACAGGCTTGTTAATCGTTAGCCAAATGATGGACCGACCATTGCCCCTCCCGACCATTGCCCCTCCCAGGGGCCGTTCAGGTCAGCCCCCCCCCTGCACAGGAAGGTGCCACGTGAATATACAATTACTCTGGATACTCCTCTTATCACCACCTGCGTACCACCTTAATTATTTCATGCTGGGGTCAGCCTAAAAGCTGTTGTGTTGTAGAATGCGGAACACCTATTCTGTTGACCCCAGCACGTGGCAGGGGTTAATTACTGATCTTGGATGCCTGGTGCGTCCCTTTACTCTTCTGTGTATTCAAGAGGCGTTACAAAACCTACAAATGAGCGCGCCACTCTGAGCGCAATTATTTCATATCATTGTGTCTCCTCCGGGTGAACTGCATCTACTCAGAAAAAGAAAAAGTTTTTCTATTTGTTAGCTTTCATCTACCAGCAATCTCGACTTGATGCAGAAATGGCCTTAGCCGGACCCTTGGTGTTGTTTGTTTTGTGTGGCAAAGGATTGGCTGCTGCTCAGCACTCCCAAGATGTACAGAGGGCCTCCTTATCAACAAATCCTCCAGGGAGGCGACGTCTGACTGCAGCTCTTCATGGAAGGTTGTAGTTTCTGACACAATTGCAACTGAAATACGCATACCAGTCTCTTTTAGCACTGGCATGGTAACACAATACAACTTGATTCAGTTTGATTTAATAGAGAAGAGAAAAGAAGAGAAGGGAAGTTTCCTCTCTCTACCACAGATGTCAGTGTATTAAACATGCACTTGCGAGAAATTGGCTTATGTTCACTGGGTAAATGGCATTTCCTGTGGCCAGTCTGAGTCATTCGCAAAGATTGAAAGTTATGGTTCGAACCTCTCACAGTGAAAAATGTGCCCGTGGTGTGTTGATGACCATTTGCAATTCTGGAGAATGTACATAAATCACTGCCCTGACAGCTTCTCTGTGCGGTTTCACCTTTGACATGCCCACCAAGAAAGACCAAGCAAATCTCCGCCTGATGCGATGCACATCACCGAGATAAAACCATTCGAGTGGAAACTCACAAATTGGTGAATACCTCATGAGTAATGTGCCAGTCACTGAATACTCCCCTTACGTAACATTATGAGCAAATCTCAGAGCTTATCAAGTTGTTTATTTGTGAATGCTACTAGACTGTGGTCGGAACACTGAGGACTCGAAGACATATTGAAAAGCTAATCATTTTACAAGTATCTCATCTCAGGGTGATTTTTCAGATGGCGACATTAACAGGGTGTCATTGTCCTAGAGAGAATTCTCTGAGGCAATCCCAGCCAAACAGATGACTTGTGCCACGAGGCCACCAGCCCGGCCCGAGTGTCCTCGGCTGATTTATGATTTCAGCGCTCTGCCCGAGCCGAGATGATTATGCAGGCGGCTCCCTGGGCTCCGAGCTGCACCATAAAGGTTATTAGAGGTGCTCCACCACTCCACATCCAGCCATATGGAGAGAGTGCGGACAGATGAGTTCTTAAGTGCCACGTTGTGGTTCCAATCCCTCACAGAGGGTTGGGATCCCTTCTCAGCAAGCCAGTCAGCAGTGTTCAATACAAACACTTTCACTTTCTCTTATAAGTGTTTCTAATCTGAGGCTGAGCTTGGCCTTTTCACAGCACCACACCGCTATCAGCCAATCTGTGCGGTTCACCACCAGGAACCTGACAAGCTCTTGCCAAAGGACTGTGCGCAGGGGCCTCTGGGGGCCGAGGGTGTGTGTGTGGGGGGAATCGATACGGGATTGAGTCTCCCTCCTCAACACTGATCCTCCTGAGCTCTTGATGTAAAGTCATTTTCTTTGCCATGTATGTGTTTATTGGGGCTGCAGCCCCTTCTGCCAGCAGCCCCACATCAGCATCCCGTGGCTTACCAGGGATCACCGAGGTTCGCCGTGGCTCGTTAAAAGGGGTTTCTCCTGGAAGATGAATGGTTGGAGTCTGGAAAGCAATGAAAAGCCTTGCACAGTGTCCCGAACTATGTTTTGTGCCTATGATGGTGCAACAATATTTTAGTAACATTGACTGCTTTTGCATTGACCCAGACTTCAGCCTGCATGGCTTCCCTTTTCAGATTGTAGAAATTCAGATTTCCTCTTGCTCTGCAACTCTACATATATAGAAGAAAAATATGTACATGTTCATTCTGCCTGTGTGTGATTTAACTCATCTGATCAATCCATTACCATCGACTCTGTTGTATAAATCAATAGCTACCGTACATGGTCATCAACGAGATTTACTTGCACATCAGCTCTTCTGAAAGCACAACAATGGAAGCATGAGAAATTACAGCCGTCCTCATCTGGGCTAACCTTTTTCAACTCGTCAAGGCCTCATTCCAAAGCATTTTATTATTGTGCAAGCGGAGGAAGCTCCAGCTGAATAGAACCAATATCTCTAACGACATTCTAATGTGCCGTCGCTTTACCAGCTGAAACAAACAAAGAAAGTGTCGGGCACACCATCATTAACTATTCACCATAACGCTTCCTGTTGGGTAAACTGTTTATGGCCCTTCTCTGCAATGAGCATGCTGCATTTTTTTTCCTCCCACTGCACCAAGGAGAATCTCTTTTCATGGTTCTGAGACATTTCCAATTCAGCCTTACAGCAGTCGCTCTGATTTGTGTTTCTCTCATACACTGTAAAGCTTATGATCAGAATGGACTCCCTCCCTTTACGGCTCCAGCTGTTTAGAAACGGATGGCCTCGGTGGTTCAATATTTTCCAGTAATCAGCACAGGGCACGGAAAAATTGGCAACCACTGTGAGGACTAGACCTTGGTAAACTTCCCTTGTTGCCCCTGAGCAGGAGGTCGTATAGACTGAATTCGCATCAGGGGCTCCAAATTACTTTTATTAGCATCAGGGTCTGTTTGAGGATCTTTAACAAGAACTTGATGCATTATCGCCATATTCCAAAATATAATATCCAAACATTTTGCAAGACACCATACAGATTAAAAAAACACTTCTCAGGCTTGGATGGATGTGTTTGCTTATCACACAAATAATCTCTCCATTTATGACCTGAGATTTATTTTGGTAAGGAGGAATAAAGGGTTTGAAAGACCCTCCCGTAAATGTGTAATTTACTGGTCAGAGCGCTCGGGCCAAACCTCTACTTTAACATTTATCTTCCGTGCTGAGTTGAACACTGATCCCTCGGCCTGGGTGTGTCTCTCTCTCTGGATGCCTGCGCTTCTTCCGCCACCTCTGCTCTCTAAAAATAATCTATGGATCTCAGCCCAACTCAGATAATCCATTTGTTCTCCCGACACCTGAAGCCCCGAATAATCCACAAACAACATTAGAGTGAAGCTTGACATTTACATCCACACATCGCTGCTTTTTGTGCGGAAATTAGTTAGTGGGCCATTTTAGGTAGAAGATAGATGTTTGCGCCACGCTGAAATAACCATCTATTTGCAGTCTTTTAAGAAAAACTGCACATCTGGTGAGAAGCTTGGCTGACAAAATGTTTTTTTATGGCTTCAAATTTATCCAACAAAATCTTCATAAATAAGCAGGAAATGACAGCAGCTCATCTGTTAGACCTGAATGCATGATGTCCAAATGAGCTCATGGAGAGTAAGTTAGAAGTGACAGGACGTTGTCTCAAATACATTCCGTTATATGTTTATTGTTGTTGTTGTTGTTGTTGTTAATACATATCAATGTTTTGAGTTTAAAACGTGCATCCAGAGCTGCTGCACTGGTGATTAAGTCATTAATTTACTATCACTACCAATACAAGACACACAAATTCAGCTAAAAATGATCCATTGCTTCTCACAACAGGCACTGCAGGGACGCCAAGTCAATGTTACGAGTCAAAGAAACATTTTGGAGTCAAACGACATTTAAGGTTTTTTTTTCTTCTTCTCAATTTTTTACCTAAACTCTTAACATCAAACCAATTTTACTGTCTGTGATTTCAGTAATTTAAGATTTAAAGTAACTTGGGGTGTGACTCTTTTGAACATCAGTCTAATGAATAATCTTAAAAGACTCAATTTGGTGAGTAATATTACCCCCAAATGAGCTATTCTAATGTTTTATTGGGTGTATCACAATGCAGAAGCTCAATAAAATAGCTTATTAGAAATAGATGGGGTGTTTTACAGGATCTTAAAGGAAGCAATGGACACGCCGTCCCTAATTTCAATATGATTCTCCACCAGCAGTAATATTGCAGGCCATGATATACGACGCCCTAGTTTCTAATTTCCTACAGTGGTATCAATTGTGTTTACAGGTATTAAGTTTAGTACGACAATACAAAAAATGCAGATTAATTATTTCAGTGTAGCTATTGGCACATCATTAGCTACATTGAAATAACGAATCTGCATTTTTCACCTTTAGTCCTTGATCTGAGTATATTTTTCCAATTTTGTGCACACAGCTGCAGAAAACATGCCGGTAAGACAATTTCCACGCCTTCCCTTTGGAGATATTCTCGCTCCACACAAGATAAACTTATGGAGTTGTTATCTGTATTCACCGGAGTCAGCCAACCAGAACACGACTGCGGTGTCAGCTTTCACATCTCAGATTGCGCTCAGCCTTGTGTGGCACCACCGGGCATTAAAGAATCCCGTCAGACGTGAAACAAAGATGAGTGTGTGGAGGAGAGGAGGCCTCAGGTGATGATGCATCATCTGAAGAGGGCAACTCCTTAACATGGCCTGTTTACCTGTGCCATCACCTCTCTGAACAGAGATTAATGATCCAGATATCCATTTAAGCCTATGGACAAGACTGTGCTACAACGAATCACAAATCATTTTTCAGTGCAGATAAAAGCAAGCAGTCCCCATTTAGAACTCACTTCATTGTGGAGCTGTGCAGTGATTTGTGAAACGTAAATCACGGCCTGGATGGGATACACTGTAATTGCTATAAGGATGCAGAGGCTGCAGGAAAAAATGCTGTTTTTTTCTTCTTTTTTCACCCAACCTGTGCATCAACCATCATATAGAAATATCAGTGCAAAAAAAAAAAGATCTTGGTCTTTGGTATTGATACAATAAACAATTCTCTTGTATTTGAGCGACCATAGAATTTTGCTGCTCCACCCAGATTGAAAAGAACTCAGCCTCAACAACAACCAACTTTAATGCCACTTGGCATTGTCAAATTAAGTCATACATTATTTTCAATTTAAAAATTGGCTTCAGATTTGTCGAGACTCTGCTGAAAATGGATGACTAGAGTTGCAGCAATCACCTTTGGAAATATATGAATCATATGAGTGCATTTTAGAGAAATTAACTGTGGTCAGCTATTGCTATTTACAGTTTACATCCGTTTTTTTCTTTGTGTACTTTATGATGAAGCAGAAATACACTTCTTGTGCATCAAGTAAACCTGGCTCAGTCATTAATGGATGACACAGATTAAGATGATGAACATATTAAGATTTGAGCAGGTTGGGTGAGTAGCGTATAGAAAACACCCGGAGCCAACAGGAGTTTAGTTAGACATAAATTTCCTTTGCAATTTTATATCATGTGGCTGTAATGTGAATTAAACCACAAATGGAAAGAGAATAAGAATGTTGGACGAACACAGAGAAGCATCCAATTGCATTATCTAATTTCATAATACATGCATTATGTGGAAGGGTCTAACAATATTGTGTAATTGCATTGCCACGTTCATAGTTCCCCGTGGTTTCCATACCTCTCTGTGTACAATGGCAGGACATTGCTTCTAAAAACAAGACTTAATCAGGGGAGACAGGTGATAAAGAAATAATTTATTACAGATTTTATGTGACACGATGACTTGAATGAATCATAGTCCATTGTTGGCTCGTAGGCTCAATGGATCCACCCGTGACAGATTAACGATTGAGCAGCGGCAACATGGAACGAAGACACTGACGGTTTTGACTGAGGCTGAGCCATCTGCCTGATATATACCGTCCTGAGGTCTTGACTACAACACCACCTATGCCCCACCTTCAAAGATGTATTATCACAAAACAGAACAAAAATAGAGTTTTTTAACGTAAATACATTTCACAGCAACAACATTTTGCATTTTGCTGGATGCATAGCCAGCTATTTTTACTCGTTTCAAGCATTTCAGGCTTTTGTGTTACCAAGCCAAAATCAAATATGGATTTGTCAGGTGAATGTGACTTCTAGGTTGACTGATTATTTCCCCTGAAGTTGCAGTCTTATTAAATTGACCATCTGAAGTCAACCTACCAGGAAGATTAGAGGAATAAGCCCAAGACCTTCAACCAAGACGAATTTCGAGTACTACAACACTAAACAGGGGAGGTGGAGTATGGATTTGGAATGCAAATGAGTCTGAAAAATGTAAGTCAGATTTAACACTATTTGGCGAGAAGAGATTCTTAAGGTCATGCCACTTTTCTGATAGAGTTGGCCATAACATACATAAATAAATGATGTCCACATCTTATTTTGGAAGTGTTTTCAAGTTTGGAACGACTCTCCTTGGATGCTCCGACACCACATGTCTGTGTGGAGGAGCGCAGACACTTAAGCAGCTTGGTGCAAAGTGATGAAACCCCTCTCTCTGACCATCTGCCACGGGGGTTTCCTCTGTACTCTGCAGTCTGAATGGGGACAGGGGCAGACTGCAGTGACCCTGTGTTGAAACCGAGACATCGATGTCTTCCAACTGGGCAGCGTGTCCGTTCATGGTTATTGATGGCCGGACCTCGAGACGTGGCCGCGGGGAAGCTGTGCATATGTAAGTGCCAAATCTGATATTTGCAAGTGTGACAACTAGCTGGAATCTCAAATGTCATTGACAAACACTTGATCCTGTAGACCAACAGCTCACATGCACTGAAAAAAAGGGGGGAGAAGTCGTCACATGGAGAGAGTGTGAGGTGTTAAAGGTGGCACGACTCCAGTGATTATGATTAATAGCAAAACTGTCAGTGTACAACAGCCATGGCTGAGTGCCCGCATATCAGATTGTGTTCCACTCTATGAAGCTATATGTCACACTTCTGGAGGAGTTAAGAGGGTGGGATATGCATACAAGCGTCTTCACATGTCATCTGCGTTTAACATGCTGGACGGTGCTCGCACACAACAAATTTTATGTCGCGTTTCCAACATTATGTCTGTGACGCCACCGCAGCCTCGGCAGAAACCACCTGAAGAGATCTCACCGTAATCGCTGCCAGGTTGACGAAATGGACGCCACACACATGCTGTTTGTCACGTAAATCGTCCGAGGAAACAGCCCATAAAAAGCACCCGAGACGTTATAGCTTGCATGATACCATTTTGTCAGATTTGCTCGTGTTTAAGAGCTTGCGCCTGCGACGTGAAGCCTTGGCGTCTGAGATGCAGCCGGGCAATAAGTTGGTCAGGGGGGCTGCGAATTCAGAGCGGGATCCGACCGAGGCCCTTGCGCTGTAATTACACATGAACAGATGGTCTTGCTTGGAGGACTCTCCTCCCTGTTTCCCTCCAATTCTCTTAGACCCGCTACCTGCCGAGGGCCGAGCACCCGCCGCCCTGAAAGCTAAGCCTTATTGCACATAGATTGCCGTCCACTGCGGGCGGGGGGCCGGTAGGTTGGCCGTACAGTTAGCGAGACCGCTGCGTTGCCAGAGTGCCGTGAGCTCTGTCGCAGCCAACTGCCCTTGAAGAATTTATCAAACGGTGTGAGAGAGCAGGGGAGGAAATAAAACAACAAATGACTCATTGTATTTTGTCTCCTATTCACGAGCCGCGGGCGAGGTCTTCAATCCCCGGATGAAGACAAGGCTTTCCTGAAAATGAATACACAGTAAGATTGACTCCCTGACAGCATTTCATTAGATGGCACATCAAGAGGGCAGACACACTGTTTTCTCCCAGACTAAATTGAATGCTGTATCCGGCGACTGCAGCTCAAATACAAAGGAAGGCATGCGGCACAATGTAGCCGGGTCTGTCTGCAAACTCCCATGAGAAGATGAATTGCAGAAAGAAGCTTGCTGTGAGAGGAGCGTCCTTTGTTCTCTTTTTGAAATCGTGCAGGTGATTTACGAGCGCCGACTATAAATACGGCCACTTTTGTGTGTTTCCCTGTGCCGCCCGGGCCGGACTGAGGCAGGGGCATATTTCAACGCGGCCGTGGTGATTTGCAAGGAAAAAAGGCGAAAGACGACAACAACAGAGAGAGAATTTGTTAAATGGAGCTTCATGCAAAGTACTGAAGGGGCACCGGAAAATGATTAGACGGCGTTTGGGACCCAGGACCCAGAAGAGTTGTTGGATATTAATCTTGCCAGGACCCCAGCTGAGCTGCTTTTTGAGTGCAGTGGGATTTTTTCCAAATATGCTTGATGGAGATGGGACATTTCCCAGCTTTAAAACGTAATGATTTGTTAAATCAAGTGATATACTTGCCACTGAGTGATGTGAGGACTGAGCCTCTGGATGCAGACGCTTCCTTTTTAATCAAAAGCCGCGAAATGAAACTGTGTGCAGTCAGCTGA
>CAESWR010000136.1:255344-275155 GCA_903171835.1 Mullus surmuletus | reverse complement strand
TTCCAGCCTTCTGTTTTACAAAAGCAAACTCAATCTCCCTCAGAATGTCATTACGGGGGAAATCCATACGGTGAACGGGCGGAGCAGCCCAGATCTGAATCTTATTACCGTCCGATAGTGGCAGGCCTGCGCTGCGGGATGGCCTCAGAGAGTGAAGATGAAAAAGCGTGTGTGTGAGTGCGTGTGTGTGTGTGTGTTTGTGCATGAACCACTGGTCTGTGGCAGGCTTGACAAGAGAGCAGCAGGGCAGCGCTGGCAGGTGAAGCCGATGCGATATTCCGCGACTTACGCCCGTGAACGTGTCATTGGCAGACAGCTGGGCGGCGTGGAAATAAAAGAGGCTTCCTCTGCTCGGCTCAACCCCCTTCTCTCCTTCCCCCCCGTCGCCCACCTACCGACTTCACTCTTCATCTGTTTTCTCTCCCCTTGTTTTTTCCTCTCCTCCCACCCTATCTCAACGCACTTGTTGCCCTCCACCACCACCACCACCGCCCCCACCCCCGCCCAATACTCGTTCCATCTGTTTTGATTTCCTTCCTGGTCAGGCAGCGCGATGTCGGCGAGATTCCGAAATCGCACCTTGTTTCACACGAAGCAGAGTGGAAACAGTGGAACAGAGGCAATCACCCACTCGGTGACACGGCGCCTTTTGTGTCACGTTAAAGGTGAGAGGGTCATCTCTCAGTCACAGTTCACGGTGTAACGCCGCCGGCTGGGAGCCGGTAAGTTGATTCCTGTGTGGGTGTGGGGGGGGGGTGCTCAGGTGCTCAGGTGCAGGGAGAGAGACCGGGAGACAGAGAGTGTGTATTGTTGCACCGCTCCATGTCCGTGTGTGTGTGTGTGTTAAAAAGAGGTCTGTCTGTTTGTGGCGTCTAATGGGATTATCTCCCATTGGATTGTCCTGGAAGATTACGTATTGTATGTTGGGATTTCTATCTGCCTGTGTACAACACAGCAGCCCCCTTGGGAAACACTGATTAATTGTAGTTTCACGCTTTCAGTTTCTTTGTTTGTTTTATTCACATATTTCCATTTTCTTCCCTCTCCACAGTGAAGGCTCATTTTGGGTAAACACGGTAATATTATATACGATCATAACTCACCGCACCAACAAGCAAGCCACCGCACAGCCCATCACGGGAAGCAATGTAGAACCGAAATGTCCTGCCAGACCATTCCCAGAGCCGCTGGGCGCCCTTACTCAAACACACGAACGGCCCGGCCATAACAAGTCAAAGAGACAATCCTCCAGATACAGCGGGACGTGTGTGCTCGCGAGCGAATATCGCAAGAGTCATCACAAAACTGACCATGCAGCATGAACCTGTATCATACTGCAGTGTGTGTATGCTCCACTGGGGAGTACAATGTTCCAGCCACAGAGACATTTTACTGCTGCAGCATAAGTAGTATAACAAAGTATCTGTTCAGAATTGGAAAAAAAAAAAGGGGGTTTAAGTTGTAAGCACAACTCAAACCCAGGCTGAAAAAGACTAGAGCACATCCCTGACCCCATCGTAGTATATTGCCGGTGATTTACTGCAACTGATACTGATCACGCAATATGTAAATATGACAGTTATCCAAAAAGCCAGCAGCTATTGTTATTGATTGTTTCGCCTCAATGCAGCAGGAGCTTAGAGAACAGCTCTCGGCTCTCTGTGTGATGTCGTGCTGCAGACCCTCGTGTGTTTCTAAGTCGCAGCGGTGCACGATGGAGCCCCCCGACACACGCCGGCCACATCATCTGAGCATCAAAAAGGCCGGAGAAAAAAGACTCGCAATCACGGTTTATTTGGAAATAAAAGTCTCACAAACGTCAACCTAATATCAGATAATCGCTCATAACTTCAAAGATCAATATGTTGGCGGTGCAGCTTGCGTGCAAAATCTGGGGGGCGCGCAGCCTCGTTAGCGCAAACTGAATCAATGAATGGCCTTGACGGACAGCGACTGGTACACTCACGAGGGTCTGTTTATTAGACCTGCAGACTCACTATTTCCTTAGATGCCGATGGACTTCTTGATATAAAGGACTGATTGTCAATATTTACGTTCCCTGCCGACAATCTGCTGAAAACCGCAAAAAGCACCCCATGTCGTTTATCATTCAATTTATTTTAAATTAGGTTTGACTTGCCAATTTGCATAACAGCAGTCTCTTACATGCCATCTTCCTGTCTCTTGTTTGTAATTTATGCTTTATTATCACTTCTTATCACAGCAAGTGAGATGCGGGAGGCTTCAGCTGAGGGATACACATATTCAAACTGAGATTTGTTCTGCATCAATGTGAAAATTGGCCTTTCTCCCTCTTTTATGTTGTAATAAATGGACAGGAACATCCGCTGTGACATTCTCACATGCGTGATGCAAACAGATACATGATCTTACGATTTCTATTTTTTTTTTTGTTTTTGTTTGATTTATGATGCTGCCACTTCGATGGCGAACACGGAAACATCCTAAACATGTAGACTGTTTTTTGAAAATATACATAGCTCACTGTTTAGTCTTAACTAATGTACATGCGCAGATAAAAATGAAGAACCAAAAAAAAGCTACATTTGCAAAACTATATATTTTCTGACATATATGGGTCAAACATAACATTGTAAAATGTCACAGTTGGCATGACATCATCTCACACATGGCTACAGTGACATTTAATGTTATACTCTTGATATTTCGAGTGGGACCCCTGTAATACCTGCCTGTAACGCGACATTAATGTGAATCTTGGCTGACTGCCTTTTGAATATGAAGAAAAAGGAGAAGAGGCAGACTAAAATATCCTTTACAGCTGGAGAGAGCCGCACATTGGGCATTAACATCAAAGTGTGGATGCACTGCTGCTCTGTGCCAGATATGGTCATCCCAACTAGGGAACCTTTATCAAGTCACCCAAGTGAAACAAATCTTCCCTCTGTCAGAAACAGATAGCCAAAATGAGCACAGCAGTAAAGCATTTATAGAAAACACACAAAACCAAACAACAACCCTCCTTTTTCACAGAAAATGAGGATTAGTCCTGAAGTTGAAGTTCCAGAAGTCAAGCCACCCATGTATGTGAGAACATTTCAAAATACTATGTGAAAAAATGTCAAAATAATACATACCCGGTACTTGGAAAGGTCAATCCTCAGAGAGTTATGAAGCTGGTCCAGTAATTTGACAAATTTCTCCCTCTGTTGAGAAAAATATTCCATAATTAGAATGTCATGACAACACAAAAAGTTCCACCGAACAACCATCATTACGCATCTTGTAATATCAACCTCAGCTATCTGTTCTATCACTTTTTCTCCTTTTCATATTGTTTTGTTTCTTGTGTTGACTGCACACATCCATCCACCCCTATTTAGCCCTCGGTATATCTATGTATGACTGTTGGCAGATCAAAAAATAAAAAGAGGCGCACTTACCCCAAAGTTAGAGGCGGCAAATCGGTCGGAGGCGGAGGCAGTGGTTGTTGTGGTGGTTGTCGTGTGGGCGAAGTAGGCATTGATATTAGCAAGCAGGTTGCTCATCACTGCTGGCACACCGGGACACATGTATTTGGCAGACAAACAGGAGAAATGCCTGCAGAGGAGAATAGATATTATCAATACTTGGCTCAGGTTATGCAGGACTGTGCAGGAGCCATTATGGGCTGATACAGACATAGTTTTATAAAGGATGAATATTTATTGACATGACCAAAAAAAGCTACCACGTTCCCAAGGAAGTGATGAATGACTCAACGTGTCCTGAAGTAATCTACAAGAACCACAAGGTCAGAAGAACCCCTTTCAGGAGCTCAAGGTCTTTTCTTAAAAAAGTGTTGCTCAGTATGCAATATCTGTTTCCTGCTAGCAGTGATTACAGTGGAGAACAAAAACTGAGGTATTTCTTCATCATTTTCACCTTCTGGCAGTAAAAACATATTTTCAATATTCCAGGTAATTACTTCTCGTGGAGGGGTGAGTATTTGGAGACCTGGTCAGGACTTTGAACTTGTTATGCACCATCTATATCAAATTATGCTGTAAATCAAAGCGATATATGCTATGCCATTAAAGACATAAAACTGCAATGTAATATGCAGTAAGTATATTTGGCAGTAAATCAAGGGTTCATGTCTTGGCTGAGATGTGATTATGGGCCAAAGAAATGCAAATGTCGTTGTCTACCATTAAATGAGAATCTTTCTCACTATAACACAAGCAAGTGAGGCAGCCTTGTGCTGGGGTTTTCACTGATGTGATGGAACATTTTGTCAGCCTGGATCTAAACAGATCTGCAGGTTGCACTAAACGTATACATCTCGCCCCAGGAGGGGTTCACACTGAGATTTGTTTTTGTCTCAAAGTGATCTTATTCTGTTCAAATCATCCCTTTTCCACACCTTTTGCTGCATTCACATCTTGAACAACTTGAAGCCGAACTGCACAACAATGAGGAGGGGCGTGTGATGCCACTTCAAATCTGCCTTGACCTCTTTCACTCTCGTTCTCTCCATGCGAACATCTGCCACAGCGCTACCCGACAGTAATTAATTGCTGGAGCCTCTGAGACCTGGTTTGAACATGAACTCCTGCCTGAGTTTGGGTGCACGTGCTGCCTTTAACACTGTCGTGAACAATGTGACTCGCTGCCAACTCCATCCACGCTCACACAGCAAATGAAGAGCTTGTTATCCTCAATAGTGCATCACATAAAAGTATATGTAATCTGTATTTAAAGCAACAGATACCATTACAAGACTCCCTTGTTGGTACCTGGCAACGATCTAAAACTAACAAACATCTGGATGAAAGGGATGTTTTTTTTTTTCTCTGTACAGATAATTGAGATCAAAGCTTGGAAAGCAGGAAAGAGTGTTTTTCAATATGCATCCTCAACAGGTATTCCAAACGCGCTTCACCCTCAATCCCATTTCCAATCTTCTTCTCAACTATAAGCTAAGATAACGTGCCCAAAATATCTTTAAAAATAATCAATAGTCCATACTTTGTATTCACATTTGCTTTAAAAGATAAAAAAGTTCAAACTGATTTTCACATGGATACAGATTAGCAGTACGATGTCATATTCAATACACTGTAAATATTTGTTAAAATTGAATGAACATGTAATCTAAATAAAATAATTAAAATGTTCATTGATTATAGGCTGACATGTTATGAAGCTACAAGGAGTAAATGCATTTTCAAACCAGTACCAACTTACTTACTGACACATTGCATCAGCAAAAATGAGTAATGATCAGTGAGTTACTTCCCCTTCTGAGTGTAGCTCATGCACATACACACACACACACACACACACACACACACACACACACACACACACACACACACACACACTCTCTCTCGACACAAATAGAAACACAAACATGTTCTCACCGGGAAGCCTAGTTAATTACTCTGCTTTCAGCCTCCAAATTACCCAGGAGCACTTGGGGTTAGGCGAGCAAGGAGAGTGATGCAAAAAGAGCAATGCTGGCATCCGTAAAACTCCCATGGTGCTCTTAGAGCTCGATCTTCAGGGCCAATTTTGAAGAGCAGCCTCCCCACGCCGCCGTGCCTTCGTTCATACTGGCGGACGCGGCGGGCGACGCACTCGCTCACATTACATTTTGAGGTTTGAGGTGGGAGGGGGAAATGATTATGTGACACAGGGGCTCAGAAATAAGGGGTGGAAGGTAAGAGGAGTGATGATAGAGAGAGATGAAGAAAAACGAATATGTGGGAGAGGGATGCCGAGGGGGCACAGCAGGTAGAGTGAGTCCACACAGCTGCTGTGATTTATGCAGCCATCATGTCGGGAGTGACTGGGGATCAAGGTTTTATGATGAAGAAAGGAGAGAGGTAGGGTCTTTCTAAAATTCCTGATAAAGCATAAAACTGAAACAGGGTTCAAGCCTGAAAAGCGTTATTCTCATCTAGGAAAAAGGCCACTTCCTGCCTCGCTGAATAAGCCCAGAAACCCTCACGTTAAACAATACATGGTCACTCAGACACAAGTGTCTCACCCACATTACACATCATCGTATCATGTCGCTGCGGCAGACACGCTGCTATTAGCATGTTTCTTTGGCAGTTGGAGATGACACATTTCCCACACTGGGTCAGAGCACTAAATAAACATTAAAACAAGGCTGCTGCTTTTGAATAGATGGGGCTCAACTGTGATCGTTGGGATTTAAAAGGTGTTTGGGAATCAAAGAAATCAGATACTTGGAAAAAAGAAAGCCCTTACTGTGGCTGAAACTTTTCCTTGCATATGGCTGAGCATGCGTGGAGATGTTTATGGATGGAGGGGGGTCACAGAGTAGGAGGCAAAAAAAAAAAATCGGGGGAAACGGGTGTTTATGTGTGTCCGTGATCAATATGACCAAAGTACGTTCAGAGTTTTTCCAAGAGAAAGGCAATTAATCAATCAAAGTTGGGGAGCTCGATAATCCTCCAAGCTCCAATTCTGCTGAGGAGACATCTTTACTACTCCTTCTACTCTTCCTTCTCTCGTCTCCTTCTGTCCTACACTCTCTGGAATGAGACAGTGACAGATTGGCAGGGTAAAAGGCCATAGATCAGGGTGGTACTAACGTCATAGCCTGATAGATGGACTCCACTCCGTATCTCATGGCGAACTCATCCACTATCTCCTGAGAGACGTCGTCAAAGTAGACCTTCCACGCCTCGTCTCCTTTCACCTGCGGGATCTTCACTACCCCGCTGTTTTTCACCTCCGTCAGGTAATGAAACAGATTCTGTGAATGGCACAAGAGTTCAGATAAGGTCATAAGTGTGATGTACAGTGTGTGTGTGTTTGGTTTTTTCTTATTCAGAATCCATTTTAGAACATAAATATTTCATTGGGTGTTGAAGCAGAGGTTGGGTTCAACCCCCCAAAAAAAAGAAAATGTTGATATACTCTCTTTATTGCTACATTATTCATTTCTAAATGTATAATTTATTTAGGTTTTCAATAAACAAATTTAGTTTGGTTTTTCCAATATTTTTGAGACATGAGAAGGAAATAGAAATAGAAAAAAAAAATCAAGGTAATCCAAATTGTTCTTTTTCTCATTTTAAAAATTATTCTTTCTATTCAAAAACTGAGGTACACATATCCCCAAGGTCAACCAAATTAACATTTCTTTCTGCCTTTTCTTAAAAAAAAAATTACTTTTTTTTTTTTAAATGTCCAAAAAGCCTGGTTCCATTTTTTGGTGAGATATAATTTGGTGAGAAGCAATGTATGACTGGAGGTCTGAAGGGGGACGGACAGGACTGCAAAATGTTTGGGAACCAATGCTCTATTAATTTATAACAATAATCCCTCTTACATATCCCCTGATATTTGTTACTCATTTTTCTCTTTTTTTCTCCCCTTTTTCTGTCCTTTACGCATCCAAATTTTCCAAATATTTCTTTGCTTTATTGTTTGATTGAACATTTGTCATATAAAATTTTGATAACATAGACAAATAGGTTTTCTTTATCTTTCATTAGCAGAAGGCACAAAAAAGTGCAGCTGCCAAAGTTTGAGTTGATCAAGAGCCAACTTCCCTCATCCTGACATAATCATAATGGTTACCTCGTGTAAACAGGTGTACTGGCCGTGGGGCGGAACCACGTTTTCCTCCCCTTTCATCTCCACGCTGATCTTGAGTCTGATGGCACCAGATACAGCAGACTTGTCAGTCCTCTTATCTGCAGCACACAAAGGGGATGAATTAGTCCTGGTCTAGACTATCACGAGCTGGAAATAACTGGAAGATGAAACGAAATACAAACACGTTGGTTCAAAAACAGAGTGCACAGACAAAATCCTGTCTTAGGGATATTTTTCTGGAAACATCTTTATTCTATTTAGCTCACAAAAGACTTCATAATCCCCAGAAGGAAGGGGATACACAGTTCAATAAACAACTTAATTGTCCACCATGGCGGAAATGTGTCCTTGACCACATCATAATAAGGCCATTCATTAATGACATCATCCGAAACAGAAAACATTCAAGTCACTTGACATTAACAGCTTGACATGAGTCGCCGTAAAACATGGGTGACATCATATTGAATCAGATTTATGTTTGAGAAAACACATAATATCATTAGCTTTAATAGGCTTTATGTTTATTGCTTCACTTAGTACATGCAAACATGAACACACACACACTCAGACACACATGCCTGACAGTTCTGAGAGCTAATGACATCGCAGCTGCTCTTGACGTTTGTTACGGACTGCAAATGCCCTGTTCTCTGCTTTATCGTTCAGTTCATCAAATGTGTCAAAAGGGTGATTTTTTCCCCCCCCCAACAATCTGATAGTGAAAAGACGGACGAGCGAAAAAAGAATCACATGACAGAGACTGACACCCTAAACAGAATAGCGTAGATTGAAGAGGATGCTGAAGAGGCCTGGCGAGAGGAGCAGCTGGAGGGGTGGACACCCACACAGGCAAAGGCCCATTTAAACATTCATTGTGGACATTTAAAAAGGCACAGAGCAGTGGCAGTGGGCAGGGGTCACTATTAGCACAAATTGCTTCCTTTTAGCTCGAGAGGCAAACAAAGACAGCAGTCGCTAGTAGTAATACTCCAACAGGAGTAAGAGCTCCCATTATGCTGCCGTCCAATCTCACACAGAGTGATGAGTGTTCAGAACTGGAAGTCGTGACAGACATCCGAACTCAAACGGAACCACGATCAGTGTGGTGGAGAGTCAGCATCCACCTACGGTAATGACGACTCGATCTGAACTGCACTAACTGTAAAATATCTGTATCTGGAATAAAAAAATACCTTGTAAAATACCTTGAGGATATTACCAGATAATAGTTACAGGATGAAAAAGTGTGCGGGTTAGAGTGTAATGGGGTGTGTCAGCTCAGATCTGCAGGGAACGTTAGTAGAACTTTGTCTTGGGAAGAATCTGGCAAATGTATCACAATCCGGGAATTACCATCGGTGAGATTGAAAAAAATGGGTTAAGTAGTGTTGTGAGCTTCCAGAGTGACCTCAAAGAGATCTTTTGATTTAGACTTTAGCCGTGCTCTGTTGGCTGCATATCAGAGAGGTGTCTTTTTAAAGAGTGTTCACATATTTGTCGTGTTTCCAGTCACCTTTTGATTCGAGCACAGTTTGCAATCAGCACAACTCTTGGCCTGAAAGAATTCTTTATTGTCGCGGCCAAACCCACTGGAGCGTCTCTAATGTTTTATACATATATATACGGTAGTTTGATTGCTACTCATCTAGCTTGTTTGTGAGCTTCAACATCAGGACCCCCATGCTCCCACTTGCCTTAAAATGCACACAGAACTGCAGTGAATCCATGCAATTAAACTTTTACTTTATAACCGATCCACTGAGTTTATGAATGTCAAAATCAAATCACACAGGAAACACTCCAACATATGAAAATGTTGTTTTTTTACAGCAGCTATGAAATGTGAAACACTAAAATGAAGCTCTGGCGCAAATTCATTTAGGAAAATCACTCTCTCTGCCTGCCTCAGTCTTTCCTCTCTCATTCGCTTCATTCATTCATTGCAAGATATCTGATTGAAATCTGGGTGATCATTTCCTGGTCTGTTCGGTCCAAAAAGCACTGTTACAAACTTAACCATATTATTAAGAATGAGGACATATTGTACTACTTCTCCAGACTGACACCATAAAGCAGCCACCCATAGACACCTACACTCCCATTAAAACTTCTAAAAAACTACATTCTTCATTTTCAAATTCATAGTTCCAATAACTTCAATTCACAATTGATAACAAAGTATCATTCCAAGTAAGGTACCACATTTTTAATACTCAGGTGGCCAATAATATGATTTTTTTTTTCTTTAATGGGACACATTTGGGAGAATATGACGGTCTTGAAGTCTTAACAGAATATAAACAACATAATTCTAACATATCACAATTTGTGATATGTTAAGTGCCATTAACATTTCATTTGTAATAAATTGCAAAATGAAAATAGATTGTCTTACCCAAATTGTACCAAACATCCATTTCCCCGCTGAGAGTGCGGACCTCGATGATGGTTTGTCCCAGGAAGTCATCCGACTCGCGTTTGAAGTGCTGCTTCACCCTTGACTTGATGTCGTCGTCCTCGTCCCACACGCGCACCTTGATGCGATCGGTGGCGTTATGGCATTCGCTGCAAATTAGAAAAAGATGATTATTCCAGGTCAGAACAATCATAACCCGGAAAACAGCAACAGCATATTCCAGTGACAGTTCATCAGGTTGGAATACCCAGTGGAGCGGAATGATGCTCAATGCACATTTCGAGCATAAATACGGGTTAAGGGACACACACACACAATCCTTGACCCTTCTCTGAGCGGCATATGGGGAACAATTCTTGCCTAGATTCAAATGAGTGTTTGTGTGAGTCTGCGTTTGAGAGGCACCGTGTGTGTGAGTATGCAGGGATTCATCTGTGTGTGGTGTGGGGGGGGGGCTCACTGCCTGGCAGGGAGAATCACCCTGAGATGCACAATGACCTTTACTCTGCAATCTCAATATTTTTACTCCCTCTCATTGTGCATAACACTCAACAGAGAACAGCTGAGCATTACGCAAGAATGGTTTTCCCGGCATTCATAGCTGGGATTATTTGTTTGCGACACATTTATGATGTGAAATATCCATCTCTTTGGTTCTTTGCTCGTCAGTGCGGCGGGCAGACGTCGCGCAGTAATCACACTGCTAAAGGGAAAAGAGGTGGCCAAAGCACTCAGCTTCAGATGGGGTCAGACTGTTCGGCTCTGGAATTAAAACCGACAGATTACATTTTGTTCTAATGACATCTTGGGTGTGACAGCCAGGAAACAGTATCTGCTGCATTTTTTTTTCAAATAATCTCCCTTTCTTGGGGAAGCACTGGATGCTGCTGCTGCTGCTGCACTATTCTGGGACATTGCTCTTTGCCAAGCACACACTAATGTATCGCTCTATTAATCTACATCCCTGTAGTAATGGGAAAGAGTTTTATTACAGCCACGACTGGAGTCTCATTACAGGTGTGGAGCCTGTCTGCTGCTGCCATGGACTTACAAACAGCTCCCAGTTTGTTTTTGGTTTTATGTTGTGACTGATGATAATTGTTCATACTAACAACATTTGTTTTTCTCTGGCATGAAACGGAGTACGCCCAGAGGTCTCTTGAGGATTGAACCGCCATTTGTAGGATTCAGAAATGTCATTAGCATGGTTCAAGACATTGCGACAAAATCTTCCTAATCCCTTTGCAGTCGCTCCCCAGCGTCACATGTCCTGACAGAGGATTACTGATAAAAAAACAACAACGACAAAAAACCCGATAGGAATAATGTAGGAATGATTTTCCGGTCGGAGGAGATAGACCTTCGTCAAATAACAGGCACTTTTGTAACAACACCGTCTTTTGAACTGGAAGCAAAGATGGCATCTCGGGCACAAACACTGTGTGGGTCCCACGTGCTTTGGTTCAGGTAAGTGCTGACTGAAAGAGGCTGAGCGAGGGTGAGTCGAGTTCAATCAGCCACTCAAATCAAAGTGAAATATAACAACAATGGCTAATGAAATGGAAAGACCACTCTTCAGCAAATCATACTGTCGTCTCAAGATTCCAAGCGTCACGACTCACACTCAGCACCCCGCCTTCCCCGTCTGAGGCAAAGAGTGAGCAGTCTGCAATGAGTTGATTAGAATAATGGCTGCATTTGGTAACGCTGTTCGATTGCACCCTACTTCCGCCCTAATGTGAAGATATCTCGCGTCAGGTAGGTGACGTCAGACAGCAGTACTTGCACCATATCCACAAAAATATGAAATGGCATCAGCGAGTCGTAACAAGCTACAATGAGTGTGGTTATTTTTGAGCAGCCTGGTGTCTGCGCATGATTTAATGACTGGAAACACAGTGGATAGCTGTGCAAAATGGCCCTGCACTCCCACTCGACTCTAATCAAATCATGCAGATGCATTAACATATCTTTCTTACTCCTAGCTGTGTTTGCTGCCTTTACATGCACTGATTTTTTTTATGTGTCTTTGTTTTTTTCCACAACTCCAATTTTACAGCAGCCACAGATATTACATTACAATTTCCACTGTCCAATCACACATTAGCAACACTCAGTAGGAGCTGGAAATGTGTCAGAAAGCCATAACCACAGTTAGTCAAATACATTTTATGTTATGTCTTATAATGTTACTCTACTTATAAATGTTGCCTATTGCAGCATCATGTTATGCCATGATCTATGAATGCAGTGTGGTGCAGATGTGTGCAACACGTTGTAATTTCCATAACTGTTATGTAAGACCCAAATCACTGCTTTAGATTCCCCTCATAGACAGCTCTTAATCTCTGTGGGATTTATCTGGTCAGATAAAGGTCACATTTACAGATGATCACTTACAAGTAGAACTTCTCATCCCAGACTGGATTGAGGTTGCCGAAGATAGTCTTTGTCCTGCGCTTGGTCTTGCCCACCTGGACGGTGACGTACGGGTCGCTTGAGCCGGTCTTATCCTTGGCCTGCAGCCCCTGCGCACTCATTACTGGGGAAAAAGGTGATGAGGTGAAAACGGGGTTAAGGGGGGAGTGGAAGATTCATGTAAGCGCCGCAGGCGACAGGCGTTTGACAAAGACTGAAGATTTGGGTTGTAGACCAGGGATGGTAGAAATGGCCGTTTAGTTATTAATGCGCTCATTTTTAAAGTTTAATGACCTTTGCTGATCAAAAGATAACTCTATTTTAAAGGACATGATGGGATATTTTGGTCAGAATATATTCCACGATTCCAGTCATGATTTTCCTGCTGTGCATACTAGTCTTTTTTTATTATCATTCTTCAGATCCAACCTGAGAACTTTGTCACTGTTTCTGTTGTCTCCGATAACTTTTTGCACTTGCCAAAAGCCGAAGAGACAAAACACCTTGGTTCATTGTTTGAAGTCACTTTTTTCATCCATAGTTGATTTGTTTCATCCAATGTGTGGGCCATAGGTGGACTCCACCTCTGTGTGTGTGCTCAGTGCTACAACACTAAGGGCCCAGCTTCAAAGAAAGACCTCTGATTCAGGGATCCTCCACACACACACCCCCACACACACAGACACACACACAGAGGAAAGTGCAGAGAAGGAGACAGTAGTATTTCACCGGGCCATAAAAGAGAAAAGGGACACTGGGGCATTAAATATGCATAAGAGGCTGGCTAAATAATTCAGGATACATATATCCTTCAGCTAAATGCTTGGATGGCTTGGTGGGCAGGATATAGGGGTTTGAGGAGCCTTGGCCTGCTTACTCCAGGAGCACTCAGAATCAAATGCATCCAGTAGTAAAGGTCTCCGAGAGTACCTAATGTGTAAAATGACTCCGATCAAACAAAATGTTTACAAAGCGTCCGTCCCATCTTATCGTGCCCACAGGGTGCAAGGGGAGGAAATAGGGTATGAATTAATTTCAGTTTGATCGCCTCGAAGCTAACTCAATCACTTCACCTTCCTATAAACAAATGCAACAGCTAAACAACACACCGGATGCAAGCAGACCAACTTATTACATAAGGCATCAGGTCATGTCAAGTGTTGCTAGACTTTGAAATGGCCAGAGATTTCTCAGCCTCGATTCTGGACGTTTAATGAACTTGAACCCAGATTTATTTCATTGATTAGGTAAATTCCCAAACACACACTTGGAAGTACAGTGTGCTTTGAAACAAGACTTGCCAACAAAGTAAAAGCAGAAATTCCTCTGACGATCCCCTTTGTTACTTGCCATCTGATCAATTGAAATTGCATTTTGTTCCAGTGGAATCAGTGTTTTCTGTTTTAATGCGTAATCCTTTCTTCTGGGTTCTTTTTTGATCGATACTTACAAAACTTGCACTTTGTCATAAAACAGAAAATAAACAAATGTGCCTGATAAAGGTTGTTTTTGATGTGCAGTTGCATATGCTGAAATGTTACTGCAGATGATGAGGAGGGTATCTGACCAAGGTTCTCTGACCAGACACACAATATCTCACGGTCACCAGCAGAGTGCTGTGGAGTCGGTGTCACACGCTGTTTATCTAATGAATGATGAATAAATAGCAACTCAATAAAAACATTCTAAAATGGGGCGTTCAATAGGCCCTGAGGATATTGACTTAGGCAACCCTGGGTTTTTCCGATGACTGGTTCTCTTTTTTCCTATCCTGTTTCTTCTTTTTCCACTCTTCTTCTATCCAAATCCCTTCATCCTCTCTATTTGTCTCTCATTCCCTTCTGTTTCTGTTTCTCTCTGGTGTATTGACATTGCCAGAAATGCAATGCAGGCAGTAATTGAGCCTGGCCTGACATAGTTACCACAGAGATGGATTGGAGTCCAAGACGAAGGCTACCTTCCTGACCTTCTTTCTGGTGCCTTTTAACTAACTGTGAAAAATAAACCTGCATCATCAAGATGTAGAACGTTCTTTGTTCAAAAGAAGAAAGGCCTTGTAATCATCGAGGGTGATGGTTCCCTTTTAGAATCAGCGCGTTCCTCTTATTTTTTTCATGCATTTTCATATCAATTATATATTAATCATAATGCTAATGATAAACACAGGCCAAGTTGTACTCCATTTCATCAATGAGGCTGATAAAAACAAAAATAATAAAGCATAAAGACATGTTCAACATATTAAGCTTGTGTGTATCTACTTTCTGCAAGCATTATGTAGCCTCTTGCAAAACATAGGTATAATGAAAGTGTGTTCAAAAATGGAATTCTAACGACTTCTCCCTCTGAACACACTGTGAGGTGCCGTACTGTCGAGCTGCACTCAGGGGCATGGTATTTTGATTGACATCTCAGCTTGAGGTGAAGCTATAAGGGGCTTGTTTCCAAAGTACACTGTGCAAAGTTCTTCCAGGGTATCTATTTCACCGATTAGCATTCTAGAGAGCTAAAAGGAAAAAAAAAACAAAAACAGAACATCTTGCTATAAAAAGGAAATATTCATTGCTTATTTGCTGAGCCACCATCTAACATCTGTAGAGGCACTGTCATAACCTGCATTTGTTATGGCTGCACAACACTGATTTATCTCTGATTTAAAACTCAAGTGGTCTTAAAACCAAACAATTAAAAAAGAGATGTGATTTTGCTCTATCCTTTGTGAAATCTGCTGGTATGTGTCCTGATTTAAAATCTCCTCCTGATGTCTGCATGTCAATGTTAACGCCATTATCAACAAATTGCTTGTCCCCCAGAACAATTTCCATCTGTTTTCCAAATATCCACGTGGGTGCAGTGTCAGAGGTTAATGACCAAGATCTTTAGGTTAATGAAAAGTAAATACACATTTGAATTGCCACATTTGTCATTTGGGATAAGCCTGTCTTGTCATTACATTTTTGGTGATTTAATGTTGTAAAACGGAGTAAAAGGTTAAGGGTCATCGCCAAAATTTACAGGTTACAATACAGCCGTTTCACAGCTGACGGGCTTACCTGTGATGCTGATCTTGGCAGACCATTTGGAAGTCCCATCCAGCACAGCCTGCTTGGCTGTCTTTAGATGACTCGTGAATTCTTCTTTAGAGATCTGGAACATCGCTTGGATCACTTCAAACACCTCTGGACGGTTCTTTTCCCTTATTTTCATACGCTCCTTCATCGCCATGATAATATTCTGTGTCTTGTCCTCGGCACCGTGCTTCGAGCTCTTCTCCACTGCCCCTGAAAAAAGCCAAGCATTGCAGTGTTTAGAGTCATTAGTCGAAGTGTTCCATTAGAGTGTAATACCCAATACCTTTTTACAAAATGTTCGAACTTGAGAAATTATAAATTCATGTATTCATACTGTAATAAAGATAAGGGTCTTCTATATGAGTCCCATCTTACTGTGAAGACAGTGTTATGCTTGTTTTAAACTGTTCCAAGACATTGGGGTTTACAACGGCCAGGGTGTAGCTAATCCACTTATGTGCACTGCCGTGAGGACAATCCTCGCCTGCATGTCACAGTCGCAATTATTCTACACTGTTACAACGGGGGCTGTGCCTGATAGAAATGCTGATTGGAGATTGTACTGAGAGCCAATGACAGGGTACCAAGCAGTTGTTGCTATGATCTGAGAGGACATTTAATACATAACAAATCATGTAGTATGTACACAAATCCCCATAAAAAATGTTGTTCAGACTTTAAGGTTATTTATGGAAAGGTGGGGGTTCACACTGTTTATTGCAGATGTGTGTGGCAGCAGGAGTCAAGTATCAAACACACTTGGTTTATTCAGAGTATCCAGTAATGAAAGACATATAGAGCTGTTTTAAATGCATAAGCAGCTCTGCATAAAGCTCATCATTATTATAAGTGTGTATCAAAACCCTTTTTGTGAATCACATACAAAGAATTTGAAAGGTAAAAATATCCAGCAATTTAACTGTCACTGCATGGATGTATGAAAAAACTTACTTTGTAAACAATCAGCATTGAGCAGATCCTGGCACTTCTCGTGGCATTTAACACCACACTCTGAGCAGCGCATGCCCTGGCGAGCGATTCCCCAAAGGAGCCCCTCGCACTCATGGCAATAGGTGGGTGCAGTCGCTGTCCACACCTCAAAGTTATGCGGTGTGGTGGATGAAATTGGGTAAATCAGGGCCTGGAGAGTCTTCTTGAAGACATGCAGTTTCTGTAAAAAACAAAGCAAGGGCATTGAGAGAGCGTAAGACACTAGAAGGAAAGTGATGGCAAAGATGTGAAATAAAGGCAGGGCTGATGTTGACGCCGTTAAACTCTCACAGCACTGTGCAATACAGATGATTTCATAAGAGCGGGACCTAATAAAAACAAGTGTGTGCCTTCTGCAAAAGTTGATAAAAAGAAAAGAGAAGTCTGTGCTAAATGTAAAACTTAATAAAAACAAGTCTGCGCTGCGACTGCCTTCAACACACCTCGAGATCCGTACTTAAATATGAAGAATACTTCCACACCCGCAGAGGGACCGGGCTGCTCGCCAGCTATTGTAGCATAAAGTTCCAGTCAGACTTTAGAAGTTGAGCATCAGCAATCTGCATTCACACCGCACGAATCCTTATAGTTACATAAATCGACCAAAAAAACTATAATTCATCAGTGCTGTGGCCTTTTCTAAGCTTATGTTCTCAGAGAAGAGGATCTAACAGATTGGACCATTCAAAGACACCGTTTGTAGGAGGTTGCCCTGATCCGTCTCTGATTACCTTATGATCAATGGAAAGGTCAGCAGAACCAGAGTGAATCAGCCTTACATCTCATTAAACTTAGATTAACAGCATCCTTAGCCCACAGGCTTTGTTCACATGGAGTGCTTTACTGACAAAAGCTCCTTCAGACCAAAAATACTAAAGTTGACAAGAGGGCTCCGTCTGGACTGATTGCTGTGTAACAGGGGCCTCTTCAAATTGAATGCTTTACTGCAGCAGCCCCAGCCATTCGCGAGGACAGAAAAAATGGGCCAGGACTTGCCAGTTCTTGAAAGGGGAATCAATGGATGCTGTAAATAAGGTTTTTAAAAGTGAGCATTATCCAGATTGAGAGAGCAAGGCGCGCGAGGGAGAAAGTGACGGAGAAAGAGAGGAAGACGTATGGCGGTTAAATAAATCTTGAAGAGGTACTTGCTCTCTACTTCTGCCGCGCTCCACTTCTCACCCCCTTCCCCAGCACACCCTCCCTCTGCTGTCAGCCCCCCTGTGTGTTGACAGTGCGCTGTAACACCTGAGAAGCCGCTCTGCACCTCACCAGTACTCTGCCGCCTGCTCCGACTCAGGCACGACACAACACACACACAAGCACACATGAAAACAAGGCACGCACACTCTTGCAAAGATGATTAAATGACACCAGATGACAGGGCAACAAGGCAATCCAACACTGCGAGACTTAGCGTTTGCTGGTGCCACACAACCCGGGAGGACCCTTTACCCTTTAATGAAACACAGAGGGAGGCTGAGAGAGATTCCCCTTTTAATCTGGGAACAACGGAATGAAGCAGATGTCTGAGCTTTATTCACAACTCATAAAGCGGTGAGGGCGGGCCGCACCCAGAAAGCTCACCAAATTCAATACTCGACCGTCCAAATGCTGACCAAGATGAGAGAGCCAAAATGTTATGTGGGGGAAATCTCAGAGGGTTTTCCATCTGCGTTTTTTTTGCGTAACTTTAAAGCAGAATAAGGCAACTCAATTAAAAATCATTTAAATAGCCTTTGCAGAAAAGGCAAATCAATGTAAATGATCCTTTTGCAACAATATCCATTTTATTGTTAAATAGCTGATTTTTTAGCATGCGTACCGGGAGTACACTCTGGGAATTTTGGAAGACCAAAAGAGTGCCGAAATGTGATTATGATTGGGCATAGACGTATTAAAAGAGCGCTGATTTGAGCCATTTGGTACATTGAGCGTTCATTGCAGAGGCAGAGAGCAGCTCAAATGAGGTGAAGCAAAAATGTTTTATGGTCAGAAGAGGGAACTGAAATTCAACAGGATGTGGGAAAAATCACTCAGCAAAACAAGAGCGACACTTGGTGACGCAAGCACGGATATTACACAGCGAAGCATCTCTGATGTCCACGCCATTGAGCTTTTATGCTGCATTCAGGAGAACTCGGGGACGTCCAATTTTCTCAGTCGAAAACACATCATGTCAGACATAAACATGGACATCAGGGACCGGGACAAACCTTTTCTCTTGGGGCAAGTTAAGAATCGGAAAGACCCAATTTCCAAGTTGTCTAGAAGAATGCAACATAGAGTGTTGGCCTTGCTTTTGGAAACAAAGTACTGTTTGCCGTTTCTCACCGAGGTGCTCCATTTTCTTCCTGTCCTTTCTCGCAGCTCGTCACTCATTCAGCAGTGGATGTGTGAAGAGTGCTGCGTGCAAGCGTCTCATGTGTTAGCTTGTGAGGTAACCCTGGTGATGCTGTGCAAGACACTGGCATTAATTGATTGACAACTGAAGCCCTCCACTGGAGACTTACATGACAGAGAAGAATCTAATCTCTTCTCCTCCTTTCACCTTCCTTTCCAATTTCCCCACCTATTGTCCTTGTCAGCCACTTCACTGACACCACCGTGTCTGTCATCCTCTTCCAGCCTTCAACACCTCAAACCTTTAACCAATGCCATTTCAACAGGTCACACGAGTGGTTTTCACAAAATTTGAGCTCCATCTTACAGAAATTTCCACCTGGAAAGATACATAAAGGCATCCCAAACACACAAAAAAGACAAAGACGGGTATTTTATAATAAGTGCATCATTGTTCATGACTTGCCTTGATGTTATCGGAACTGATGCGAGGCAATACATCACCTCCTATTTCCACACAGTCTTTGACCCCTGTCACTTTGTGCCTCGCTCATTCTTTTAAACAAGTGAGTCCCTGCCTTTGTCTCAGCAGGATAATACCCCCCCCCCCCCCAGTTTTTGTTGACAGTCACAATTGAAAACCTCTGGTGCTCAGATCACATGCAACCCACAACATTAAGCAGACACCGGCACTCAGAGTTGGCCCACACATAATGTTCCCTTCTGCTCTACAAATCAGATACACAGATACACAGAGAATAACACTCACAAAGTCTTGTGTGTCAACTATTATAGTATAAAAGCATAGAATTAAAAGAGCAGCCTGTGAGACAAGAGCAGGTTTTTCTATTTGCAGGCCAGAGATCAGTGCCATTGTGAGCCATGACGCTTCTTTCCTCTTCCGTTCTCCTCTCTTCACCCAATTGCTCTCTGTTCTTAAACAGCATATGGCAGTTTACTGAGCGCCCTCG
>CAESWR010000136.1:234169-253528 GCA_903171835.1 Mullus surmuletus | reverse complement strand
GTCCACATGATATCTATTCAGCTACAATATAGTACTTTGGCAATCGATTTTCAACTTTTTTTTTTTTTCCTTTTCGGCTTATTTATGGGTTTGCATTCCGCCATAATTTGGGGAAACCCTACTGTCTGTTCCAATCAAACGCTGTTGCTGCCCTGAAGCAATCACACAGCAAATGGGGGACATTGACAAAGGAGAGGCATGAAAGGGGACCAATTAGTTTACTGACTACTGACTTCATCCCACGTGTAAAAGGCTTGTTCAGTATCACTTTTACATGATTTAAAAGCCTCACACAGTTAAATCAGAAGTCAATGAAGTCTCTCAGATATATTTTTGGGTTGAGTTGTCAACATTTCAAGTTAATCCAATTTTTTCATTCGACGCCTGCCGAGCAACCTCCCAAGGAAAAAAAAAAAAAACAGGGAAGAAAAATGGCATCGGCAAGGCTGAAATCTGACAACTCACTGAAAAATATCACCCATAGCTTTTATGGGTCTATGTAGGAATGGCAAATATACACGCAAAATCCAAAAAAAACCAAGAAAAATTCCCAAAACAAAAAAATAAGGACAACAACCCATACTTACCAAGACATTGTTGGTTATTAATTTCATGAGAGATATGGACAAATACAGCATCAACTCATGTTGTTCACTGTGATATAAACATTCAGTGTATGATCAATTAGCTGCAATATATTTCTTTTAAAAACTTGAATAAGAAATAACTTCCTTTTTTTTTTAACAACTTATTAAAAAGTTGATTATAGTTTTATTCTATCCACTGAACTAAAATACATGATGATGAGAAACATACATACACAGGACAGACATGTAACTGTAGCACACTAACAAACAGACAGATATAACCGGACAGGGTTGGCATAACGACAGCCTGTTGTCTATCAGTAATGGCCGAGTGGCACACTGCTAAAGTGGAATGCATTGCAAAGGCCTCTCTGTGGGATATGTTATGGGACATTATGCTGCAATAAAAACAAATGGCAGAGCATCAATGTTTTAAACTCTCTCTTAAGGCAAATTAATCAAGCCACAGAGTTATGGCCAAGGTTACTTTCACAGTCACTTTTGGTTTCCAGCCATCACATCCTCATTGCATTTTTTTTATTTTGTTTTTTAATCACATTTAAAGTTTCACATCAATACAACATATATAAAATCTGTAAATCTGTAAATAACGATTACAGATAATTTAGCTAAAACAATGTAAATGCATTTCCAAATATGCTATTATTTATTGATAGGAAAACAGTGCTCCTTCTACATTCTATAACAATTTATCAAGTTGTCAGATGATCTCCTCAGGAGCACTTACACTCACACAGAACAGGATTCCACCATCGTGGTATAATGTGGGGTCACTCCGATAGATTTGACACAAATCACACATAACCTTGTTGAGGCGGATGACTCACCAGGTCTCGGACAAGAGGCACTGTCCTCTTGCGGCGTAAATCTGGCATGCTGTCAATACCATAAAGAATACTGCCAGCCCTAGAGAAGCAGACAGATTTAAGGTGTATTAATATCATAATAATACCATGCTGGGAGAGGCATTGCTCCAGTGAAAGGGGGGCTTTGATTTACACAGCTGGCAAAAGCCATGGATCATGCCTCCTACCTAACCTGTCTCACCCCCTCCTTCCCCATCTCACAGTGCCGACCACTGACACTGGAGCCCCTCATAATCAATTTCACCCTCTGTTCATTCCTTTGCCTTAACCTGTAATTAGAATTTTTGATGTACCTCAATCATTGATAGATGTTTTTTTATAATTTGTGTGTCATCTCGATGAAGCGATGCATTGGTTTCTGTGCCGACAAGAAAACACACTTCCACCTAATATACCGGTATTATAAATCTAAGTACTTGTATTTATTTTATTATGTTCTCAGTGCGATATTCACCTTGTTCTGCCTGGTTGAATTTCCACTCATCCAAAGACAGGCCTGCAAAGTGCCTTTGCACCACCGTCTTGCTCTCTCCGTCCTCTTACTCCCTGGTGCACACTAGACTTCTCCATCACTGCTCTCAGCAGTGTTGCTCCTTTCCCATGAGGCTCTCAGTAGCATCACCTCAGCTGTCAATCAAAGCCTCTCTAATGACCTCAACAAGAAATCAAGGTCCCAAAATGCCTCCAAAGAGATAAAAACTCCTCCAGCTTCGCTCTAAACCCTCTGAGTGACATTAGGATATACAACATGACCAACAGTGCCACTCGACACCCCCCGGGCACTTGCCTCTTGCTGCTTTTATGCACAATGCAGGCTGCAGATGGCTGCATAGTGAGCTGGGGTAATGGGGGCTAAATATTAGATATTTTCCTGTCACGACATTGAATGACAACAGCTGCCTGATTCTTTCACACAGGCTTTCATAATCTATGTATCTCTCTGATATGTAAGAAAATGGGGAGCATGATGTCATAATGGAACCATGCCAGAAAAACAGCATACCAGCAACGTTGCTGCTCCATGTGCTTCAGTATGGAGGTATAAAAGAACACAGCAGCCAGATGTGTGTAATCTGTGAAACACCACTTACCCTCCAGTCTGCAAGCCGAGCACTTTGGGGTCCAAAACACTGCGCGGCTACAGAGAGAATAAAAACACATACAGTGAGACAAGATACCACATGGTAATTGCAGGCACTCGGAGCACAAAAATGACAACAAAACAAAAATACCACATCATACAGTCACAAATGTACAGTACATTTAGAAGACAATCCATCTTAAAATAAATGACAGGAAAGGAGGAAATGAGAACAGGAAGAAGGGAGGGAAGCACCAAAGGCAAAAGACCAAATTATTCCACATCAATGTAATTGGTGGACTCAAGACTGAGAATTTTGCCGCTCTTGGTGCTTCAGGCCACAGACGCCTATTGTATAACACTCTTTCTCCACTGACCAAAATATCCAGTTTGAAATATAAATGCTTTTTTTAAAGATAGGAATAAAGGACAGTGGTATGATGTAGCACAAAGATGACTCATAGACACATGCAGAATTCTCTTTCAAACAGATGCAGATCTATTTCAGCTAACATATGGACACATACACACACACACAAACACATACACACACACAGAGGTACACTCAGGCTGATCTATTATTTAAAATCTAATATCTAATATCTCAACCCACGCACGTACAGTTTACAAAAACGAGCACTAACACATGCACATGCAAGGAGATCACACAATTCGTGAAAAGCAATGACTTAAAACCTGAGTATCCAAAGCACTGCAGTCTGAAAGAAGAAAATGGCAGGAGGATGAGTTAGAAAGAAGCAGCTCGCTGGAAAATACTCACACTTAGTAGAGACAATCATCTACTATTACCGCCTGATGATACAATTTTCTCTCGCCAAACAGTTTATGCAGAAATGGAGAGAGAGTCAACATCTACCTAAGGGAGAACGGCTCAGAACGGTAGAATACTATGTAGAACAGAAGCAGCAGGGGAAAAAAGTTAACAGCAGACAGAAAACTCTCACTCATAAGGAGTAAATATGAATATGCTCGCACATAAAATGATCAAAATCAATGCAGCACAATTTCAATGACGACTTTGATCAATTACATTTGCCTGATTTAACACGCAAAAGCTTTGCAGACATGGGACATTAGGTAACATAAGCGGTTGGTATCATATTGCAGTTTTAGAGAAGCACGATGAGAGGGCAAGCCCTTTAAATAAGCAACACTGCAGAGGTGTAATTACTGTGCTATTGATCCATGGGTGATAAATGGCAGCACAATCATGATCTAAAGTGCTACAAACCAAAAAACAGCTGTTCACCAGAGAGAGGTCTAATTACTGCTCTGATAAGCCACTACAATACTTTGTTTGTTGTTGACAGGTAATCACATCATTATACTGTAGCAAACTAAATCAAACTTTCACTTCAATTTAGACAGAATCGTGATTGTTTCAAGTATAAAACATGTATAATGAATGCTTTTACTCAAAGTGCTTTTATAGTGCCATTCATGTTCACCACAAGTGCCTATCTTTCCATAATGACTGGTCATCATCATTGGTGTCGGTGGCATTGATTATTTAATAGCATTATAAGGCACTATAATATTAATTTCAACAATTACATTGTCAAAACACCGAGACTTTAAAAAAAAATTGTTGAGCAAGTTCATTTTGTATAAAAAGGTGAGTTACACCAAGTTAAACTCACCCAAAAACAAGCGATACAAAATTGCTAACTACAGAATGATAGATAGAAATCAACAATGCTACTTTACTCTAGAAGATTGAGCCATCTTCTCTACCAGCAGGTCTGCAGCTGCATTAGATAAAGCCAGACCACAAAGATAGGCCACAGGCTGCTGATATAAACCTCATCTCACAGGTGCCTTAAATCTTTGGAACAAAAATGTAATTGATTGGTTGAAACCTCTGTGTCTATGTGGTGTGGGCAAAGAGTTTAGGTGGCAACAGTCGTTATAAATCCTGAACCTCAGTGCCGACACGCATGGTCACACCACACATAGATCAGAGCTCACCAGAGCAGAAAAGCCGGCATGGGGCTGACAGCATGACCCCTTGTTGAGGCACAGACAGAAACATGCATTCTGAGGCGAACACATCAATGTATAGTGGCGTGTTTTCCATCCACACACTCAGAGGTGTACACACACACAGCAAGGAAAAATCATTATGCCACCAGAAAGTCAAACTCAAGTCAGGTCAGGCTTGTTGACAGTCCTTAGACATGGAGGTCCAGAATGCAAACACCAGACAAATGAACAAAGTAAAGTCTTTCGCGTGCATGTGGGTGTCCAGCAAAGTACTCATAACGAAGATGAAGATCTCTGCTGCACATGAGCATTGTCCAAACTTAGTGACAACGCTAAAAATGAATCAGCTAACCAATCGTCAACGCTTGAATCAAGATCCAGATGAATCAAAGGTTGAAACGTTTTAAAGCTATCCAAGATCTATCCATCTACCCATCACTGCTCAAACAAGCAATTTAACTTTTAGCAGTCACATTTAAAAAAATAAAGCAGCTTTGGGGGCGTGTTCGAACATCCACAGATGATATCTGTTATAACAGCTGCAAAACTGGTACCTCTCGTGTAGAAGAAACCTGAGTTCTTATTCAGTGCTGTTACACTTCCCTGCAAGAGACTGTGCTTAGCTAGTGGTTTGGCTAGTCTATTCTGTTCCATCCCCTGGAGGTCTGTGAAATGCATTGCGGGTTGTTCTACACCATACATTCTAGAATGAGGTTTCAATGGAAAGATGTCAGGAATGATTTCCAGTACTTGAAACAAAAGCAAGATATTTGTGGGAGAACATTGCGGAATGTGTAAAGAGTCCGAGCAGGGCAAGATTAGAGCGAGAGAATGTTGTAAAATGATTTCCTACGACTACCACCATTGGGGTAAAAGGAGTATACCACTATTTTGCCAAGAACAGACACCGGAAATAACCCTCACTGTAACACAGATTGTTTATAGTCAGAATGATTTATGGGTTGTACTTCTAATGTCTCTCCAAGGCCTTGCACTCTCAGGATGCTTCGCTTGTAACAAGAGAACAGAACATGTCAAGTAATTTGAATAATTCATTGACTGAAAATCTGTATTTTCAAAATGTATTGAAAATTATTCAAATCATAAGTAAGTAAACTACTGCGCTTTAGTTCCATACGAAAACATTTTTTGCATTTGAGCATGGGGATTTCTTCACATCTGGGAAAAGTCTATACGATAGTTAATATTGTTCAGCAAACTCAGGCTTTTAATGACCTGTTTTCTAAATGAATGTTTCATTAACTGAGAATTTACTTCTTCAACTAACAGATGGGAACAATTCGGGGGTGTATTTATTTTGAGGTTGTTATGCAATGGCTGTTCTGATCTGGCTCGTTTGAAATTAAAATGGACTGCAGAACCATAAAATAAAGCAATTCAAACCCTGGATTAATGTTTTCATTAAAATATTATTGATTAATTAATTGTGAATTTTAAAGGAGATCAACATTTGCCGTTAATCTAACAGTGGTGATTTATTTTACGTGGCAGCAAAACCAGGACTTTTTCTTCTTAATTATCAGTTCTATTCAAAGCGTAGGAAATATATCGGGGGAAGTGGTGCCCAACTTTTAGGAGGGAGTGAAGGAAAAGAAGAGCTGCATGCGGAGAAGGGTTGCAGCCCCCTAGGCTTTGGGGTGAAATGCAGCAAATAAGTGAGATATGAACATCCCAGGGCAGCGCTTGTCCCACTAGTGACTCCAAACAACATCACATGACCACAACATATAGACCAGATCATACAGTATATTATGTACAAAAGTGGCACTCGATTTTCCCCTCAGCAGATTTACTTTTTCAGTTATGACTAAACTTTAGTGGCTGCAATGCACTGATGTCAAAGGGTTTCTTCTGTTCTTATACAAAAATAGAATCCCTTTAGGCAGGAGCCAGGAGAACAGCAATGAGATAAAATGAGTTATCAGCCCATTTGTAGCAAAGACAACTTCCCTTTTTGTTTTTGACCCTGGAAATTATGTTAGTTAAGTTTTACAGATCAAAAGAAACATTTGTGCTGTGTGTTAGCAGAAAACCTGTAGCCCTAGTAATGAAAATAATGTATCAGCACCATATTCAGAGAAACCTTATGTTACAATCCGAAAGCTTGAGATAAAGTATTGCAAACTGTAGTTGTAGCTCAGTGGTGCACAACATGAAGCGGAGGATTCCCCATTAGGATGAAATAGCAGTACTGAATCAGCCAGCGATTTGAATTGGATGGTATCACCTTAAACAACAGCAACTCGTCACTCCCTGTATCTGCATTTTTCATATCCACATTGTCTTGAGAAATGGTGCACTAAGCATAAAGAGGGTGTACCTCCTTTGCTCCCACGGGAGCAAGCAGCAAACTTCACTAGCAGCAGACCTCTATAAATATTCCGAGCAAGGCTGACCTGGTTACAGAATGCCCTTGGGAGTGTGAATTAGCATCTGAATACAGACACTGCTGTAGCCAGTTGAAGACAGGCCTGGCAGGAGTGGCAGTGCTGTTGAGACTCCCTTCACAGCTCTTACGCAGACCAGCCAGCACGCTTCAGAGCACGCACATGATGAGCACACATCAGCGACAAGAGATGAAGGCATAAAGCTAATGAGGAGGAGACGAGGGATGTGTACTTCCACTTTCACCATGAGTTGTATGATTGATTCCACTTTCCACTGTGACAAATAACAGGATAAACTGTACACCGGATGTGTAGGCAATAATATCGAAACAAAACTGTGTAATTTTTGTATCTATATAGTGACTTTCTTTTTAATATGTACTTATTAGGCGTGTTGTTTTTTGGATTTATGATGTGTACTTCTTTTGCGTTGACCCTAGGAAACAAGAACTCCAACGTAACTGTACTATTTTGTAATGACACAAACAGCAATGAATTCTGAACTGAATTGAAACAGTGCAAACATTTTTATAGATCTTTTCTGATGAAATCCACTATAATGTTTATTTTGTTTGGCAAAATGCCAAATACTGATTTCAAGCTATACATTAAAAAACAGCTGAGCTTTTCCATTCCCATAAAGTGAAGTGAAAAAATGTCAATAGCAAGCATCAGGATATAATTATGTTTCCAAGCTGAATCCTGGGCAACAAACCAACAGGATGCAAAGTGGATGTCTCATTGGCCACTAGTGTAATGTTCATTTTAAGACTGTTAATGTTTCACCTAATCAAGGCTAAATACTGGCACCAAAGTGAGAAAGGTAAGTGTCTATTTCTGATATTTTTGCAAGTTAGTCAACTAACAAATATGTATGAGGTATGATATGAAAGCTAAAAAATAAAAATGTAAAAGTCTGTTTCTTCTCACCACCTATGCATCCCAATGTATCATCTCCAAATATTTCTTTTTATTGATCACTAGA
This sequence comes from Mullus surmuletus, assembly GCA_903171835.1. NCBI lineage: Eukaryota > Metazoa > Chordata > Actinopteri > Syngnathiformes > Mullidae > Mullus > Mullus surmuletus. The sequence continues at coordinate 245,576 of CAESWR010000136.1, read as the reverse complement.
GTGAAAAAAAAAAGAAAACAAAGACTTACTGCTGAAAAGAGCAAGAGAAGTCATCAAATAGAGATGACAACTGGTCACACATGCTCAGTCATATGCCCAGAATCCACTGTAAGATCACCTCACGTTTAGACATTTCAACACCAAGGAGTGAGTCAAACCATCAATGAGTCAGTCAGTCTGTCAGATCAACTCTCACCTCCAGCAAGATTAGTTTGTGGGGGAAAAAAGTACAGTCACAGATAGGAAATCACAAAGCAGAAATATCAAAGAATATTTTCTGTGCTGTGAAGATTAATTGCATTAACACATGCAATTAATTTGACATATATTTAATTAAAAGTAATACAATTCAGGAAGCGCTATCATATTTACTGCAACCACTGCCATAGTGACTTACATTTGAGAATGTGCACCACCAAGTAGAACAATAATGATCACACATTGGCACAAAAATGGATAAGATTGAGTTTTTGGTGCTTTAGGTAGCATCTTCAATACGCCACCTGCAGGGCCTCACTACTCTACAAGGACGATGAACGTGTCAATCAAACAGGGAATGATGTAAATGTACCATTCTGCTGAATTTGACTGTACAATCTACAAACATATTGTACCCAGCAAGTTGCTTCATCTCTGCCTAAATTCATTTGGATGAGTTTACATATGTTTTAGAAAGCCTGAAGATTTTCTTTGGAATAATTGCATCAATGTTGTCAATTTAATGGTAACAGTTGGCGTTGGTGATAGTGTGCAGCATATAAAGGCAAGGTATGACAGTGTATAGTGCATTCTTAATACTCATTTGCCAACCAAGTCCAAAAGTGCATCGTATTGGTTGTAAACATTTACCATCACTGCTTACATCATCATAACAAAGAGAGTTGATCCCTCCTAATTTAAGTGTTTCTATCAATTGTCACACTGGGTGTTTGGTGATTATGGCAAAAACAAATTTTCTGGACACATCTGTGACACAGCCTCAGAGTCCCGTCAAAAAATCGTGTTTCCTGAAGTAAAGTACCTTCCTCGGCATGCGAGCAGTGGTTGCTACGTATTTAGGTCAAAACGTTTCCTTTTTTTTTCTCCTCTGAAGTGAGACAGGAAATTCCCTAATCTATTTTCATTTCGCTTTGAAGACTACTTTCCCTAAAAAGAATCGCATCCTGACCATTTTACACACAAGTTGCCCCTACTACTACAGCCAATTACAAAATACATATACATTTCTGCTGAATGTAAAGAATAGAATGTCTCCAACTCAAATCTGTCATAGGAATGAAAAAGACTAGTAATGTTTTCATTCACTTTGATGAATAGATGGTAGTTCCAGAGGTCAACCCTTTTGTTGCTGTGAGGGTCTATAAAAATTGGATGACAAACGACAAACCTGAAAACATGTTTCACACTCCCTTGAGCTACAATCAAATACAAGAGAATCTAGTTCTGTACCATGGGAATAGATACAAAGTCGCTGGCCACATTTGCACTCATGCCTTCAGATATTTATTTTTTTTCAACTCTAAATCAAAATAAGCACTTCCAATAGGCATCCATCATGTAGATCAAAGTCTGAAGTCCCTCCTAATCCAAAAGTATAGAATGAGCAAAACAGAAAAAGGCTTGGACTGGTCTGCGGTGCAAGTGTGTGTAATTTAAGTTATTTACTCTGATCTATAATTCACTGACAACACTACTGCCACCAGCATCTTGTTAGTCAAGGGGAAAAGATAATGAATCACAAACATTTTCTTATTATTTACTAATTCATCATCCTTTTAGTATTGTTGCCGATATCATGTATCATGTGAGGTGGTTTCAACTTTTTGACAAATTCCAGAATACTCCAACGTGTGAGTCGTCAGCATTGACAAATATATCTTGATTTCTCAAGTCAATGTTTGTCTCTCTTTGTCCAACAAAACCAAATGACCAAAACAAATGACCAAAAAGCAAAACAGTTGCACTTATGTTGGGAGATTTCTGGATGTTCACGTTTTAGGGTTGCTTTGCGTGCTTTGAATGAGGAGTTCCTATTACAAAAAACACACGCATTGCACCTTCCAGTGTATTGCATGTTTAAAACATGTAGTACATTAACATACATTAAGGAGTGTGGGAATCATACCTCCTGCCAGGATCTGCTGCTCCAGCTCAGCCATTTGTTTGCGGTAGGCCCTCAGGGCAGCCTCCTTGAATGTGGGACGCACACGCTTCTTAGGTGGAGCCTCTGTAGGTACCTCCACTGGCACATTTTTATTTTCATCCTCCTGCTTTTCTTCCACCTTTTCTGGCACTTCAGCTGTTTCCTCTACTATCTCTTCTAGTTCCTCTAACTCCTCATCACCCTCTTCCATTTCCTCTGTGACATCATTGTCCTCAGTCTCTGGTTCTTCTACGTCAACATACTCCACCATTGCATCATATTCAGCAGTGTCCTCGGTAAGATGGGTTTCATAGTCTTCAGTATACTGTTCATCATACTGATCATCCAAACTGCAATCATATTCTAGAACATTTGCCTCTGTACTTTCCTCAAAGTCTCCTTTAGATTGAATATCTTGAGAGGCCTCAAAATCCTGAGAGACATCATCGTCTTGAGAGGCCTCGATGTCATCAGTCACTTCATAGTCCTGAGGAGCCTCGAATTCCTGCATAGGTTCCTCTCCCTCCTCCGTCTCATTAGGATTAGTCCTATTTTCCAAATTAGCAAGTACCTGTTCCATCACTTCAACATAGTGGGTTTCGTTGTCCACTGATTGCTCATTGGCTTCTGTCTCTGCACCTGTTTTCTCTTCATCAGCCCTGTAATGGACAGGTTCTGGGCAGACGTCTGAGTCTATGTTGGTGCTTGAGTTACCTGTTGCTGAGGTGGACAGAGTGCGGAAACGCCCCATGAAGGAAGATGAGGAGTTTGCAGGCTCCTCAGGAGGAGGAGGAGTGGGGGTAGGTTGGGAACCAGATTTCCAAACCACTTCCAGAGCTGATTTTGCTCTTTGCAGAGTAGAGCCAAATCCAAAACCAAAGGACTTCTCGCTCAGGTCTATGCTGAGCCTGCTGCTCCAAGATTTAGGTACTTCGTCAACTTTCTCTGTTCGAATCTCACTCTGACTACGGTACATAGTTGTAGATTTACTCTGAGCCTGGTGAAAGCTATGATTGATGTCTATTTCTGGGAATTTTTCTTTAGGAAGTGTTTTAGCCTTTTCTTTAGGGAAATCTTTAGAGGCAACCTTTGGAGAATCTTTAGGGGCTACTTTCGGAGGTTCTGTTGTAGCTGCTTTAGGGGTTTCTTTGGGGGACACCTTGGGACTTTCTTTAGAGGGTAAAGTTTGGGATTCTTTGGGTGGGATGTCAGAATCCTCTTTAGATGTTACTTTGCCAGTCTCCTTAGATGGTGCTTTCGGTGTATCTTTTGGAATCTCTTTTGTGGTTTGTTTTACAGATTCCTTGTTTACCTCTTTGGCAGCAATTTTCATTCCCTCTCTAGGAGCCACATGTGGGGTTTCTTTCGCACTGACCTTAGGCAACTCTTTCGGAGAATCCTTAGGGGACTCTTTAGGAGACTCTTTCGGGGTTGATGCTGGGCTCTCAATCGGGGTTATTTTAGGACTCTCTTTCGGTGACTCTTTTGGACTTTCTTTAGGGGTCGGAGTCGGACTAACTTTTGGAGCCACTTTTGTGACTTTAACAGCCTCACCCACCATCACCTTCGATGGGGCTTTAGATATTTCCTTTACAGCAACCTTTGTTGTGTCTTTAGGTATTTGTTTTGGACTGTCTCTTGGGAAGGTGTGAGAGGGCTCTTTTGCTGTTGATTTTTGAACTTCTTTCAGGGGCTCCTTTGGAGCTGATTTTGAGGTCACTTTAGGTAAAGACTTAGTAGATACTTTTGGGCTTTCTTTTGCCAATGTTTTGGTGGTCTCATCTTTTGAAGCCATTTTGGTTTGTTTATTTGTTGCCTTCGTAGGGGTCTTGGTGGCATCATTAGATAACACTTTTGTACTTTCTTTTGGGGTCTTAGATCCTTCTTTATATTGCCTTACTGATGACCTTGTGACAGACTCCCGTTCAATGATTGGGGGAATAATATGAGTGGTAATAGGTGGTAGAGAGGACTCCCTGTCAAGCATCATGAATTCTTCATCCCCTTCAAATTGTAAGTCAACTTCTTGACATTTAGTGATATTCTCTGGAAAACCGGGAATTGTTGATGGGTCAAATGGACTACTAACCTCAATTGAGGCTTCCAATCCTGAGTCAGCACCTTGCTCCAAATGATGCCAATCTTTCCAAGGTGATATGTCACCTTGCAGAGAGAGCTGGGAGCCACTATAGTGGCTTCTATCACCAGACATACAGACAAGTCCATTGCTCACCCCACTGTCAATAGTTTCTGTAGTCTCAACCTCATTGTGATGACTGGGGCTGGCATACCAGGAGGAAGCCATGTCCTCTTGTTTTCTTTGCCACAGTTCCTGATCTGAGGAGGACAGCAGGGAGCAGCCATTAGCTCGAGTAAAGTACTGACTCTCTGAGAAGTCCTCTGAGTATGACTGGCAAAGTTTTGAGCAGTCAGATTCAGAGCGACTGAGTTTAGGGGTGGAATAGTCGCTCTGGGAAAGCCAGCCAGGTGTCAAATCAGAGTAGTAAGCCTTTGCATGCTTGTCTGGGTCATAGTAAGAGTCATCGGCATAGTGAACTGCACCTGAGTAGCTTGCTTCCTCTCCTGATCGACTATGGTCATGGGACCGCCTCTTCTCTGATTTGCTCTTGTGAACAGGCTTTGATATCACCATTGCATACTTATTTCTGCTTAATTCATCCAGCTCTTTGTCACTGTCCATCGAGTCCCAATCATCACTCTCCACTACTTTATCCTTTCCTGAGACCTTTATATCCATGCTTTCGTATGTTTGCGAGGAAGACATTGTTTTGTCTTTTCGTTCCTTTCCTTCAGGAGTTAAACTGTCGGTGGAAACTGTGATACCTGTTCCTTTGAGTTTATAGCATTTCTTCAGGACTATATCTCTATCTTGAGGTGTTGCAAAAATAACTATGATAGGACGGGGTTTTGCATTTGAACATTCTCTTTGTTGTCCTAACCTATGGGCAAGCTCAATTTTAATTGTTTTCTGAGCATCAACAAAACCCATTTTGTCTTTGAGTATTTTATATATAAGAATCTCTGTTTTTTCTGGCCTTTCCTCAGGAACATTGAGGAACCGTAAGGTCGTGTTATTGGCCTGATGGCTTATTTGTTTAATATAGTCATGGATATCTCGTGTTTCCCTTCTAGACTGAACAAATCCTGAGCGGAGTTGCTCAATCTCACTCTGAACTACTTCCACACTACTGGAGATCTCATCAATTGAGCTCTTTAGGGCATTTACATGACCACGTAATTCCGACAGTTCTGTCTCTATCTGGCTGATCCCCTGAAGCTCCTTAAAGATCATCTCCATGACATCCTGTGTCTGGCTAATGCAACCTGTCGAGGAGGAGCCAGGCTCCAGGGTTGAGCTCTTCTGCTGCCGTCCAGCGCGATCCAGGGACTTGCTCCGGATGCCAAGGGTTTTCCTCCAGTTGCTTACCTCGGAGTCTGAGGAAACACATTCCTGACTCTTCTTCCATTTTCTTAACTTGCGTAGTGCACCCAGCCTAAGTGTGTGCAAACTGGAGCGTTCCACTCGCTCACCCTCAGAACTACCATCGGAGGGAGCCAAACTGATGAGGCTCTTCCTGTTTCGTCTCACAGGCATGGTGTGTGATTTATGCTCATCCAGTCTCCGGATAGGCTTTGTATCACTCAAGGAGTCAGAGTAACTACTATCGATCGAAAGAACCTCATGAAAAATACTTTCATTATTATTTAAAAAAAGAGAGCTTTTTGGGAGTCCATTTGCTATAGCCACACGATAACTGAAGGTGGGTGACAGAGATGAGCAGTCGTTCTTTCCGTCGTCCTCTTCAAGGGATATGTTACGTGCCGAAGAGCATTTGGAGATCTTTTTTACTGTGGTCTTCAGTGTGGTGGACAGAGTTAGATTGTGTGCTTGCAAATCAGAGGTTAATCTTGGATCTCTATTTTCGTTTCTCTCTTTCTTCTTAATTGGGTTTGCCAATTTCTTTGTAAACATTCCTTTACAAATCTTTTCAATGTAGGCTGATATAGTCTTGATTAGGGCAGAAACCATGGATGGCAATCCTGTAGACTGTTTTTTCTCATCAGATGAAGGAAAAGTTTGCTGAGAATACAGCGGTGGTAAGTCAAGCACTATCAACCTGTGCTGGACAGTGGGTACCCCACTCAAAATCACTGAAACAACAGTCCATGAACAGACTCGCTGATGGTCTTGAATCCAATAGCCTTTCTCCAGAAAAGGGACATCTCTCTGAAAAGAAAAAGCAAAAAATCTAGATTATTATTTGTATGCAGATTGTGCTTGAAATACAATGCAGTGTAAATAGAAAGGGTGCTAACATTTATAGGTGTACAATTAACAATACCGTACTCTTACTAAATGCTGAATTTTTTAGATCTTACTGAGCAAATTAGAGACACATCGTGAAAAGAAAATGATAATTCAAATGGAGATTAAATTGGTCATTTGTTTTAACAGTGACAGAAAAGAGCATTTATCAGTTAATTACTAAAGTGTAGGCCAAAGGGTATTAAGTTTCATTCAAGGTCAATAGACCAGTAGCTATATTGATGTATCCAGCCACTCCAGCAGGACAGTCGATTATTCTAATTGTTCAATGCTACACTACTCGTCTGACAGGAGGTCTATGGAACACATGGAGTGCAATAATCAAACACGATCATTCTTAATTCTACGTCTTAATAAAGCAGCTAGATATCTTTTTTTAATGAGGGATGCTCAAATTACATACGGGAACCGAGTATACTTATTTTTTTCACCACATAATTTTCTCTTATTTCATTCTTACATAGGACAACATTTTTTTGTCATCTGTGTTCCACACATTGATTGTAAAGATGAGGATAACGGATAATGTCCTTACTAATTAAAATGACAAAGCAAATGGCTTATGTTGTCCTTAATGTCCCAATTAGTTTTAATTGGAACAGTTGTGCACTTGAATCACTCAGGTGTAAATGCATATGCAAGGCAGAGTATGGTTATATAGAGGCCATACTGGCTACCTTTGTGTTTGAACAGCTTGGAATTGCAGTGAAAGGTGTGCATTTGCTATCGAGTGAATCTGGCCAACTGTGTCAAAAGAGAGATGTTTGTTGTCCAGGGGATTTGACAGCTGCTCCACATTAGTTCTGGGGTTTGAAGCTCGATGGTTCTACAGTTTCATGACCACAAAGACATGCTCACTTCAAATGAGCTGTGAAACACAGAATCGCAGTTAGCATTTATTGCTGGGATCGGCATAAGAACCTGGCGTGAACAAGTAGCACTTAATGCCAAGTTGTGGCCATGGATGTGTTTCTTGCAGTAATGACTTTTGTAATAGATCCAGGGCTTTGACTATTTGTAAACTAACATATAACAATAGGTTGAGGATGACTCAGCTTTCACAACAGCTTTTGGTCCAAAATCACTAGCAACCTTTAGGGGAAACAAACCAGAACAGTTTTGTGTTACTACACAATATCAGATGTGGATTAAATATGATCTGACATCCGATCAAAAAATTGAATGACAATTTCAGTAGGCTTCAAAATTACATGCTGCTGTTAAACCATATAAAATGTATACATTCCAAGTCCAAGTTTTTCAAATTATTCCTGAATAGACCTCCATTTGGGACTACATGGACATGAAAAGACATGCCCCTTAATATCCTCTTTTATCGCATGCAGCACTGTTAATTACAATAAATACACTATTTTTGTAGAATGTAGTCGTGCTGGACTGGCTTCCAAAGAAATTAAAATGAGATGATTATTGTTCCTACATGCACTTTGCCACAATGTTTTAGTTTTGTCATCACTTCATTCTATGCACCGCATTAAGGTTTAGTCAACACTTAGCTTGATGTTAAAACTTCATCTTGTTTCAGATAAAGATTTCTGAAAGAGAACTTTGGGTTCCAGGAAATAATTTTCCCAAAACCTTGGGTTGAAGAGGTCCACTGAGGAAGAAAACTACCATGAAGTTTACACCATTGATAAATAGCCAAAATAAATAATTGGGATATCAGCATTGATCAAAGACTACTGATCAGACCGAGTAGAATAACTTAAAACAGGTACAGATTTAGGGTAAAATCTACTATTAACCAAACTGCTGCTTCTGCTCAAATTTGTCAAAAACACTGGATGCCCCCAAGCAAAGAGTTGCAAGCACAGATTTTGAACCATGCTAATTGGGCTCGTGCTTATGGGCTGGTATTTGTATTAATACTTAGTGTTATGTTTCTTGACACAAATTGGAAAAGAAAAAAAGATATTGAAATATGCATGTTATGTAATAATTCTTGTCCTCCTCTGAAAGTCTAGCATTATTTCAATCACAAAGGTAGAAATACAGGTTTTGCGAGCCAGTATTGCCTATCAGCCATGAGCTGCGTTTCCCAGCTGACTTCTTGATCATTCATGTTTTGGTATCCTGTTTAGATATCCCTCTCTTTCCCTGACAGTTCTCTTATGCATCTGATCTGAGCACCCTCCACCTCCCTGGCTCCATCTGTGGTGCAGATTGCTCAGCCTCAGCAAGTTCCAGCCACCACCATCAGTGTCAGGGTTCCATGGGGGTTATCACATTGCCTTGGCCAGTCGTGTATCTACCTCCACGGAGCCTAAGCGCCAAAAGGACTCCCATCACTCAATGTCATTGCATCATACTTCCCGTCTGTAAGTAATTATTTCATCTTTAATCACCCGTCTCTGCTGATTGAAATGTCAGTTGGCTCAAGCCACAGCATCACACCTGCCCAAACCTCAACGGGACAAGTTTTGCTGATTGGACGAATGGATGGTTTTAAAACGCAATGTGTGGGTGACTTAATTCAATAATTCAATCCATGAGATTTTATGACTGCCAATGTTACAGTATCACATATTTACAGTGGGAGAGTTAGCGTGACGTTCCAAAAAAAAAGGTTGCTGTATACTACTTGCCTACGACACTTTGACTCATTGTTAAAAATAATAATTCTAATTTCAATGAAATATATATGATTGAATTTGTTACATTTCCAAGACCAAGAATTGGCAAAATATGTTTGGTCCTGGCAAGTCTATTGATATAACATAATTTAGTGCACTCACAATGCTTGCAATGACTCAGCCAATCAATGAGTGTTGGTTCATTTTGACCAAATATTATGTGATAAACCTTCTGCACTGTCCTTCTGTGCTAAATGTACTAAGATAGACACCATAATCACGACTATTGGCTTCTGGAATGTGTCATTGTTTCCTTTAGAAACTCTTGAAACTACTGGAATGTGCTGCACTGTGTCTGTTTTAAGGGAGTAATAGTGTTAAGTGACTGTTGATTAACAATTAGTGAACTACTCTCGCCTTAATAGAGCCACTTCCTGACATGCGCATGTTATGGTTTGACAAATGAAACATTCACCCTCTTCCAGAGCAAGAGATGATACGCAAATTACTTGATAATGCCCACAAGGTATCGCTTGTGTTGTCCCATTAGAGCGTAATGATGCAAGAATTAGGAGAAAAGGATGACAGATAACTAGATCAGTTTTTCCTGCATGCTCGTGTTTTATCAATTTGACCACAGACATTGCTCCATTAGCAGACTGAGCATCATGCAGACAATTTATTCAGAGCTTCAATGTCTGGCACATACAAAATCATATGCAAAGTTAAGTTATCTAGATCTATCTCCTTTATTGTTCACCATCTTAGATATGGGATAATGGAACTCCCTGTACAACAACTAAGTAAAGAGAAGTATAGAACAGCTTTTGGTTTGAAATGGATGATGTCATAATGCACATACACTATGTCATACACAGACGGGCAGCAAGTGCTCATTCAGAAACCCAATCATTACCAACTGTCCTGTCTGCCTGTTTGCCAAAAATTGTAACATTATTTAGTTCATTAGTGTATATATAATACACCAATTAACATGTATTTTAAAGTTTTTCATTGTCTTTGGACAATAATGCTTATTTAATTGTCTATTCAACTCAGTGGGAGTAATTTTCAGACATTAAAATATAAGATTTCTGTGCGAGCCACTGACTACCCAGAAGCTATGGGGAAAGATGTTACCATGTGTGAATCGATGGCCACTTGCAAGCCATGTTGTGAAATAACTTTGATTAGTTTGTGGGTTCCGGCAGCCACATTATAAAAAGAGTAGCTCGGGCTACTACTGCTACAACACAGAATCTGGGAATTCCTGTGATGGTAGAGCCCCTCCCATTTGTGAGTCAGACTGGAGAAACCTCCAGAGGATGGGGAGCACCTCAGCCACACCCGCTCCCCTAAAACTCAGAGCTGCCCTGGGCCCTGCGTTAACCCTTTTCTTTTTCTCCTAATCTCTGCCAGCACTTTGCAACACCCCCATTCTCACAGCCATGCAAAACACTGCCACTCTCCTTTAACGAAAATGAGTGTCAGTTGGAGGCATGCTAACCTATTTCTCACAATAGTAAAAACCTGCTCTTTCCTCCTGATGAAAACCCGAGTATGCCAATGTGAGGTTACTATGGTGCAAGCAATTCCACTCCATGCTGGGTTATGCTGTTCACTCACACATTTTTTTTTGATAGGATTAAAAAGAAAAAACTCAGAATCTTACAGATGCATGTGAGAGATGCTCACATATTACGTCATGTTTTCAGAACACATGATTATGGATTACGGCCGAGTGTGGATTAGTGCACATGTGGGTGTGTGCATGCATGCGCGTTGGTGTGTGCAGCGATGCATGCACACGCATGTGCGCGGCGCATGAGTCCGTGCATGACTGCTTTTAAACATTCATTCGCCGCTTAGAGAGTGAGAGACAGCGAGTGAGAGTGAGAGAGAGAGAGAGACGGAGAGAGAATGGGAGAGAGCATAGCACACCAGTGGGGGGTTGAGCATGTGATGGTGTGCATCCTCAGATCATATTGCCCTCACGCCCATCCCCAACTCCATCCTGCCTCCAGTCTCCTAACCTGTGTCATTCCCAACAGTGAAATAACTGCCTGCAGCCCCCGGAAAGCAGCCAACATCACAGCACGTTGTCTCCCCGCATACATCAAAATATGACCATTTCTTTGGCTGACATGACGAGAAGTATCTGATCGCATTCGCTCAGCGTGGAGCCACACCGCCGCCGCGGCGTCGTTCGCATGCGTTGTGCCATAACGCGTAATAACACGAGGAGAGGTGAGAATGGGAGCAATGGGACATTTGTAAGAATCGTCATAGTTCGCATTAAAAAAATCTGGATTTGAGAACAGA
>CAESWR010000136.1:194714-213258 GCA_903171835.1 Mullus surmuletus | reverse complement strand
CTACCATATTAGTAGTATGGAAAGGATATAGTTTCAGCTGTGTAATGGTATTGTGAGTAGTGAGGGAAACCGCAACAGGACAACAGTTAGTGTAAAGCCCTGTGAGCATCTCCTGAAAGCTATGCGAAACAAATTAAAGGGTTTGCAGAGAACAAATGGCAGACTGACAGTTTAGATGTCTTAAGCACCTCATCAACATGGACACATTTCATTGTCTTTTCTACAACTCGCCAGTTTAGATGTTCTTCTGTATTTACAAGCTCTTCTTTTCTCGTCTATCGTTTCATGCTGTTAGTTTCATGCGTCTGTCATTTCAACAGGTAGCGTCAATGGTTCTGGCCGGGGCTTTTTCACTGCCTGCACCACTTAAAAATTCAATTCAGGTTTATTACATTGTGCCAATCGGTTACCATGGCACCATGGGGTGGTAGAAGCACCATAAATGAGGTTGAAAGCGTAGTTGCAGCCCGAAATGGTGATTGAGAAGAAGAGAGAATCTGTCTGAGAGCAGAGGAAAGCCACGGAGTTTGGTGAACTGTGTGTGTTTGTTACCAGAGATAACTCACACAAAATCACATAGTTTATTACATATGATGTGTTCCGAATCATGCACTTCGCAAACTTCAATCTTCGAAAGACTCCGACAACACGGTTTATGAATACGGCACAAATTCTTCAAGTCATTATGCATGTCATCACCAAGATTTTTTGCTCTTCCACTTTATGCTCTTTCACTTCTACTGAATATATTGTGAGCGGGAGCAGCGAATGTCCTTGAGTGGTTGCAATATATACAACAAACAAATAAGAGCCAATAGACAATCTCAGGGTCATGGTTGAGTAAACAAAATATCAATAGGGAATCAGTGTTTAGATTCTCAACAACATATTGCAGAATTGCCAGTCAAGCATGCTTTAAACATGATGCATGATCTGTGTGATCATGACACTGAAATCAACATATAGTAGTAAAGGATCTGTCCTTAACCAATTTATTTCCTCAAGTCTTAACTATAGTGTTACACATCATCATTATTATTTCTTCCATTTAATTTCATTAGAGCAGGCTGTCTTGTAGTCCATTATAATAATAATAATAATAACAGCTATTGGGAATTTAATAGCACACATAGCTCACATAGCGAAAGACGCAGCATGAAGACTGCTTGCAATTATTTCATGCATCTCATTCCCATAAATGCTGCTCTGCTTTGTGGTGCAGAAAAGATGGCAAAAAACCTTTGCTGAGTGAACGGTGCGTCGACAATGCCTTTCCTCTGATCCACAATCTGATACTGTTTGATTGACTGAGAATGGCAGTGGAGAAGGCGGAGGATGGGGGGGACAGGCGGAGAGTCAGGCATGGATTTGAAGGTATAGGCTAAACTCATCACATTTTATATATCTATTTAGATTGTATCTGTCTCTGCATGAATCCCCAAATATGCACAAAAGAGAAATGACACTTCCATTGTGAGCAGGATCCAAGATATCCATGATCTGCAACACCTTCACACTTAGATAGCTTTGAAGCCATAAAAGTGGAGTAGGGAAGGAGTTGAGAGTTAGGATGGTGGAAATTAATTTGGTGCAGAACCTTTTACTGGCTTGACAGTTTTGCAGCAGCCGGCCTTGGCTCAGGCTGCTGTCTGTCATGTCTTCTGGAGGTTAGATAAGCCTTGCATTTCCAGCTCACTAACAGCCTCTGAATGATGGGCAGGATGCAGTGATAAGCAGATATTACCAAATCTGCACTTGAGTTGTCATCTGATCAATTGATGTGAAACAAGTGCACATCCATACACATTTCTTGTGCGGAAACTGGCACTAGCTTCATTTGGCCACATGTTTCCTTTCCTCTTGTAAGAAAACAGATATAAATCTCTTTCAGCAAGACATTATCATTGGTGCTTGAACTGAGCTGCTCCTCTATGTGGAATATAGATTAGAAGCTTGAGATGAAAGAAAGCAGGACTGCACAAGATGATATCCAGCTGATCTCAGTGAGGAGTGAGTAGCTCATGTTCATTTGAATCAGACTGTCTTATCTCAGTGTGTTTGCTGTTGACAGCATCTGCTTGTTGTTCCCATGGCCAAATCAGCGCACACACATACAGTTTCCTGCAAGATGGGGGTGTCAGCAATTTGAACAAAAGTCAAATCTGGAAGTGATGTGATGCTTATTGTTAATCAAAGCATTTGACGTAATGGGTTGCGACACATTGCTTTGTCAAACAATGTGTGACTAAAGGATTTATGAATAAAGTTCTATTTGTGCATAGCTTTACTTTATTTGTATTTATGTAAAACTATTCATTGCATTTTATAGAAACTGTCCTCCAACAACAGTGTGCTCAGAATACAGGCTCCATTAAAGTGAAAACAAGATGGTCACGAGAAGGAACAACGCCAAATCAAAAGCTAAACTGAAGGATATATTTTTCAATTAGCTTTTCTTCTTCGCACATTATAGGTCCTAAATTCGACAACTATTGTTTGAAGCATTTGGAGAAAACTCTGCAGGTTAAAGTTGTGCCATATCCATTGTGTCAGTGAAAATCGTATTAAGTTTCTGACATGAAAATGTGAAATGATGCCATGATAAAAAAAAATCTAACTTGTTGGGTAAAGTAGTGGCACATTAAATATTATGGAATCATATTCATTCAGATTAATTACATCCATGTGCCATTCATTAATTTACCCATAGAGTCACTTGTCACAATGGTTGCATGTAGACAATTCCAGCCATTCAATTCAAACAAATAAATGGTAACACTTTATAATATAGCCTGGTAATTGCATGGTAAATATCAAGCAATTGCATAGATGATGCTGGTTCCAAGAGGGATGATCCTGGTCCCATGCAGTGATGATGCACGGTACCAGCATCATCCATGTATGGCACCACTTACCATGCAGTTACTTGGTACTTGACATGCAACTTGGTACTTTCAGCCTGGTAACCACTTCATTTGGCAGGTGTTGCCAAATAAACCTAGGTTTCAATATGACAATGATTTGTCATCGGTATCTTATTTTTGTGAGTCCTTAAGGTGATGTCTTAACAAAAATCCACTTTCATCTGGTTATATTGATGCATTTTCTGTGAGATTTCAAACTCGACTGCAAAATAGTGTCCATATGATGACCTCAGGACTGTCTCCCTCTGGTGTTTTATTACTGTCTGTACTCTCTTTTTGGAATAATCAATGGATGAAGTTTAAACTTTAGGAGAGATGTATTGTAGCACACCTGAGCAGGTTGGACTCCGCAGGGTTTTTTAATCTTCTTTCTCTCACCTCTCTTGACTGGCTCCTGACATTTCGAGGCACATTCAAACAGTGCTGATTGCTCACTCACAGAGACTACATACTTACAGACACATCTCATGACTTTGTATTTGTATAAATTAACATTTAATGGACTTTGTAGGCTATGGTTTGGTCTCACATTTTTATGCCGAATCCTGTTGGCCAGGTTGTGAAAATGTCCACATGGCAGCTGGTATCTCCCGTGAATTTGGGAGCCCGTGTTCATCAGCAGCAACCAATTCTGGCAGTGGAGGCAGATTTCCGCAGTTTCCATGGAATCAGGATACATTAAATGGTTTCCAAGCCATGACTGTGTGTGTTTTATTGGAAAGACTGGAGTTTTCTCAGACACGCCTTTCACTGAGTTTTACTGCCAAGGTTTAGTTCAGTGCATTTTCATTATGGGAAATCCATTTGCTGTTTGAGGTTGGATCAGAACAGGCCACATACCCAATCAGCGTGGATCAGCTCAAAAAGTCAAAAGTCATCAACATGGCTTCCACCACCATTATCATCGGTACCTCAGTGCCATTGTCAGAAATCACAACGTCAGTTATTGGGACAAATTCAAAAGATTTGTCAGGAGCCAACAACATTTCATCTCCTGAATCAAGAGAATGCATGTGTAATTTATGCAAAAGCATGTAATTGTTTTAATTTTCTTGATTGATTCACATATCATCATATGTATCGAGACATTGTTTATTATCTTTATCAAATACATTTAAGAGTTACACATGAGAATTTTGTTTTATTGTTACTGCTTTGCAGAGGTCTGCGGCTCCAAATCTCCACACAAGCATCAATAGTGAAGCTGCTCAACTGAGACTTGGGATTCAGCCAAACAGTCTCAATCAATTTAAGCCTTAAAGCAGCAGACCCTAACACATTTTGACTTGTCAAAGCAGGAAAAGCACAAACATTAGCAATGGCTCCATTTCATTAAGCCATATGAGGGTGCACTCAGCATTAATGGTATTAAGTCTACCTGTTTGTTTTTTTCTTTGAACATTAACAAAGAGACTAGTGTGTAATTGTCCACTTAATTACCATATTAAATATGCTTTCATAAATCGCCAAAGGACTGAATGATTAAACTTTATTGAAAATATTGGTGGGTTACATCTGTGTCAAGATTTGCATGCTCAGCTGTCATTTATATGGCACCAAATGCCTTAAAAGAGCTTCAACAGAGAACACTATGTTCAAAATTCGGTTCAAAGCGCTCAGAAACATCGAACACAACTATCAAGCTCATGAAAGAGCCGCAATTCACAGATGCAAATTGATAACAATGTACTGACAGATGTGTTTGTTCGCAAGTAGGTAGGGTGTACAAATATCCATTGTCATGTCATATTCATTTGTATTACTTACTCATTACATTACAGACATATGATAAATAAACTGACATTTTTCAGATTTTTTTTAGGATGTAACTCGCTTGTGGTCCAAAAAAGGACAGGCATTGTGTGCCTCCATGAATTTGGCAGGTGAAGTGTTGGGCCACATAGGAGCACCTGAATAAATGTGGAGGAAACCCTGTATGCACATCATCCGATTTCTTTGAACAAAGAGGCAAGGGTCTGACCAGTGAATTGCAAACTGTGCCCAAGCCAGAAACAACTATTCACTGCAAGTCTGCGCAAGCATCAGCAAAGGCATTGCACTCAAACTGAACAGAGGCCAAGCCTTCACTTACCCAGGTTAAGCAGTAAATGCTTAGTTGCACATAGCAGAGGAAGTTGGCTGTTTCTAAGGCAGATGAGGTCCTTCAAATGCAATAATGGAAGAGATGACTCAATGACTAATGAGCCCATTTCTAAACTTTGGGTTTGTGAAATGTGTCTCGGTAGTAATGATACCTTGTGACATTTCAGGCTGTTGGGAAGTCACAGGTGTATAGGTTGACACTCAGTGCATGTAAATCTTAGCATTTCACCAGCCAAATGTGCCACTTTAATTAGGAAAATGACACTTTCCTGCCAGAATGAAGCAGAGGGCCATCTGCACCAGAAAAATAACACTGTTTGTCGTTTATTCAAATAGCAACAAAAGCTCTTCATTTTCTAGACATTTGACCTCTGCATGTACGTGATTAACGAGCGTCCTCTCTATGTTGCACAGGTTGACAGAGTGTTTATATCACCTCAGGAAGTTGTGTAAAAGATGTAAGTCTTAGTGTTTCAGAAGTTGACTTCACTTAGAATAAACATAGACTCATGTAGGCCCACTGATGGTGAATCAGGGACCACCATTGTGACTAGGAAATATCCTGGGAACCATTTCTGTAGAATTCAAATTTGGTTTCCTTTTTATTTACCTTCTATATTTATTTCCTTCTGTGATGAATTGGATCCAGTCTGTCTTATCTCTTCAATATAATGGTGAACAGGGACAGTCTCATATCTCATATCATATCATTCTCAGGCTTTATCCTTGCCCTGTAGTGATTTTTCAGGTTTGTCAAACTTACTTGAATACGCTCTTTGCAAAAGATAAAAATCAAAACATTTCACGGCTCTCAGGAGAAGATCTTGGAATCCTGCCCTGACAGTGTATCCATATATTGACACAAACATTTTGAACAAATTGTCAGGGACACCTGTAATGCCATAATAACCAACCACTGGTTCAAAACCCCTGATGTTGAGAACTCTTGCATTTACCCTCTTATCAGACATCATCCTCCATTGTAACTGAAAATAGCTTACACACTCCCTGTCAGTGGGACACGGGGAATCAGATTTTTGTCAACCAATAATTGGAAGCAAGCTTATCAGTCTGAAACTAATATAATGTGCAAAGATACGCAGCCACGACAACACTTTTGCGTGAGTGTAAGAGTGAAGGAAAACAAGCTACTATGAATTTGAGAGAAAATGCTGCACAGCTTGACAATGCTTGTGCTTGGGGGTTGTTCTGACTGTGGCGCTGATTGGGAAACCAATTATTACCAGAGGAACTGACTGGATTCATAGTTTTTCACTGAAACTGCTGTCATATCACAATTCCAAACAAAACTGCCTTTGTTGATGACACCTAAATAGAAACTTTTATTTGCCTGGAACGGAATGATAGCATGTGAAAAAACATTTATCCAAGGTGCTCTATAAGATATTCTATGCCATAATTTAGCATTTAAACAACTATTATCTATATGAAGGTGTAGGGGAGTCATGGCATCCTTCTGAGCACTGACTGCGGTCGAACTCCTTCTGTGTTGGTTAATATTTCATGCATTTCTGTTCTCCGTTTTAATGGCCGGACCGAGTTTGAGTACATGTTCGTGCATGTTAGGGCATAAACATCCCCTTCCCTCATAGAGCAAAGGCATAACCAGACATGACGATGCTAGCAATTGTGGACTGGGTGCTAGCACTGCAGAACTCCGCGTAGTTCTGGGTTTGGTGGAGACTGTCAGAGACTGTCTGAAGTCATTTAGGCTTAAATAAAATATTGTACATTGAGATTTTGTTATCACATTGTTGGGAATGAGGAGGAAACAAGATCGGCTCCGCTGGAAATAAATAAATCTTAACTGATGTAATTCTTCGCACACATCTGCTTTGATACCGTGGAGCAAAAACTGATTAATCCCTTCACACTGGCTCATGAATTTGGATGGCTTTTAAAAATGCACAGACATTGGCTGGATTGTTTTGCATTGCTGATGAGTGGGGTCTAAATTACTGTAAGTGTGTGGGAGGTGAGAAGGCAACTCTTTTGGGGTCATCTCTAACGTGAGGCATCATCAGATGTGCCCCCGGCGTGTTCCTGGCTAGAGGTGGCATTTTCTTTCTTCATTATTACCGCCCACACTTACTCAACTGGATGGAGGGAGATTTAAGGAGATTAGAAGGGATGTAATTTCTTCTGACATCCTATTCTCGACAGCATCACCCGGGGTGTCGGCCAGAGACACGAGCTCCAGTTGAAATCATACACAAATACGTATCCGAGAACCACAGTGTCATAATGCAGGGACAACCAACATGTGACTGATAGCGAACAGGCATAATTTGCGTTACACCGACACACAATCAGACCAAAAGCGGCCACTAACACGATCATTCCTCAATATTTCTCAGGATATTGTTTCCTATTAATAATCAAATATGCTTGCAGCAGTGGGCTCTGTGCCTAGCAACATAAACTGTCATGTCATCCAGAGTCAATTTTCAGTTCTTTTTATTTCTTAAGGCAACATGTCATAATGCCTACTTGCCTGGATGGCCCACAGCCACAAACTGAAGCTCTATATTCATTGGTCTGTTAAGCTTGTGAGAACTATCTGTGACACTTTGGCCTCTTCGATTATCAGACAGGAAAAATATAAACTTTGCTTTATTGAAAGTGAAAACATACTTTCCTATCTGAGAATCTAAGAAGCCAAGGTATATGAACTCACCACTGCATGAAGCAAACCATCGACCATCTATCTAGTTGTTTATTTAGGTCAAGGTCAGCGTGAAGTGGGTTGAGGTGAAGAGGACATCTGATTATGTTCTTACAATGACAATTCATTGAAATATGAATAATGGATTGTCTGACTGTGGAAACACAATATTTATGTCTCTGCACAACGGAATTTGAATGTTTGCTGCACATCTAAGGCATCTAAAATGATTACCACTGATAACACCCTTAAACTCTTCTTTTTTTTTTTTTTAAACAAGGTAACTGATAAATATAGCTGACTGTCGACTGATATTTTTAAAAGATACAAACACTGATATTGACATTCTCTTGCCCCTGTGGACCTCTCCAGTCCTCTGTGTTCCAAGAAATCAATGTTCGACCCTTGGCCCCGTATCTTACTTTCAGCATGACTGAGCAGGTTTCTATCGCTATAGCTTCTTATGTTTATTCTGCATTGACATCCATTTCAAACTGTAATCTTTTGAGACAATTCTGATTGTCAATGTAACTTTGCCTCCAGGACAATGAGCTCACATAGAACTAAATAAACCAAGAAAAACAGAAAAACATTTTTAAGATCAAAAAAGTAATCAGCCACTGCAACCCCCCCCCCCCCAAATTCAGTTTGGCAGGGTAAATATTATTTGCAAACTATAAATAATACATATAAATTATCTTTCTGTGATTGTTTAAGGAGCATAGGGCAGGATTTGAAATCACTGCTCAACAGCCCCTCTGTTTGCCTTGCGAAGGTGGCCATGGACATACCTCTCCCGTTCGGCACGGCTGGTGTCAGAGGTTAATACAACTTTTTTTTTAATCATTATTTCCTTTTCATTTTAATCATGTGTTTTAAATGGCCGTGCACTGCCCTCAGCTGTGGTAGTCTCCATTTCAAGCTGTATCGCTCTAGGAAATTAATCCATTCAGTGTCAGAGTGGCATGGACTTTTTATTGTGGCCAAAATGACATCTTCCAGAGAAACCGCCCCTGAAATTCAGCACCCAAACCATACTGAGAAATAAAGAGAATGAAAGAGGCAACAGGGGTGGGTGTGTTTTATTAGTCTCATCCAATCATCAACACTGTAATTACCTTTTTCCCCAAAAAATATGACCACATGCTCCTTTAAATGTCTTTAAAGTATCGACATAAGTGGTCATCCTAACATTATAATGGATTGTGAGAGTAAGTGGAAAAGACAAAATAAAAGCGGTAATTATTTATGTTTTTGTGAAAGAAAAGTGTATCAAGTTGAATAAATAAAACAAAACTCCTGAAGTTAATCCACATAGATATGCATTTACTGAATGTTCATTGAGGAGCCCTTTCCCCTGTACAGAGGAAACAGATGGTGTGCACATACTGGAGGAAGTATCTTGGGAGGAAAATAGAAAAACAGATTCACTCACAAGTTCACATATCATCTGCCTCCCTAAATCAATCTGAAGCCAGAATGACTAATCATTGCGAGGTATCAATAATACCACAACGCAGAGGCGATCAATCCATCCTTCCAGTCACCAAGAGACTCTGTGAATACGCCCGCTATATCAGAGATCCACAGCTTTGAGTTAATTTAAGCTGTTTTAACAGGTGGCATTGTAAGGAATCGCCACTTTGCTTTAAAGCAGTAACTCAGTTTTACTAAGAGATTATGCCTTTGTCTGGAGGAAATGGAAAGGATGGGGGGAAAAAATTATAGCATTCCTGCTGCTTGATCTACCGAATGCACGTGAAGGAAAGGGAAAAAGCAGTGTTTTCACGCTACTGCATTTCAATCACAAACTTTGAATAAATCTTCCAATCATACCTGTCAGCGTAAGCAGCATAAGAATTAGGCTGAATAGAAAACAAGAACGGTTTATGTGATTCACAGAATATTTGATTTCTGGTGTTTGGTGTCATTGACAATTCTGGTCAACAATATTAGTAGAAGTCTTGTTATCAATGATGATGATCTAATTTGGTAGGCTGTCTAAGTGAGTGTGAAATGGTCCCCATGCAGCCCTTTTTGAAACAGAAGGTTGGCTTCCATTCTTCCTTTTTGAGTGTTATAAAGGATGACACTTCAGTTTAGTAAGAGTATAGTTCTTTCCTTTTGGGCAAAACAGATGCAGTAATGTTTAATGACCCAAAGAAAGAACCACAAATACATATACATGATTCACAGTCATGTATGATTACTGACCCGAGTCCAGTGGTGACCCAGGCTGGTCTCACATCACATTTTTGAAGTAAGGTTCAGATTCAGATATCTTGCTTTGATAAAAATGTATGAGCTTTTGGCATTCACCACTAAACACATTTATATTTATCTGACAACACAGCACAACGCACACGTGTTGCGTTTCAGGCTGCCAACATTCAAGATGCAAATATGTGTTGCTATTTAAATCCAATGTGTGCAGTGTACCTAAATATAAACTTCTTCAAGATATTTCACCATGACCAAACCGTGCTCTCCCCAACCTAACTCTGCGCTTTCCCCCGACTAAAGACAAACACAAGCTTCTGAAGTGGGACATTTCTGCTTTACACGATAATCTAAACAATTACATCAACAAAGGACCAAACATAGCATTGTACGTGTGCAGCAAGTTCGTGGCCCGTATATAAACCACTCGAGGAAAAAAAAGAAAAAAAAGAATCAGAGAAATAATCCAGGGACGGATTAATCCCGCCATCTTTTTACAAGTGGGAGATGTTGAGTAATTCCAACCTACAAACTGAGGATTTACACAGAAATTGACAAACACGTGAAGCACACAAACACTGAAATTGTACATGTGCATGCCAGAAGGCTCTCACACACACAGACACACACAGACACACACGCACACACACGCACACACACGGCTTACTGTAATCTGTGGCTGGCTGCCTCTAGCACTAATGAAGTCATGCTGCCTCGGCCTGATGAGAATACTGTAAGACATAACATGAATATACCTCTCACACAATCTATACATGCGTGTATAGGGACATAAATATATATGAAAGTCCTCATTCCTCTTAAGTCCCCATCTGATCTCTCATATTTCAGTTTCATATCTTTCCTCCTCTCTGCTTTCTGCCTCTCTGCTGTCCCCATCATCCGCCTCCTATACCGCATTTGTTTTGCAGTGGGTGGGGGGGTGTATACTCGCATACAGTGCACTCAGTTTGTCTCATCATGTACGTGTCTGTCTGTGCATATATGCACGGATATGTGCTCACTTGTGTGCACGAGCCTGCTGTGTGTATGTGTGCACATGCGAGAGCAAATGTCTCAGGGGACCTCTGGCAACCCATACCGACAGCTAAATGTTATTCTCGTTCCCTCCTCCATCAATCAGAGGCAGAAAACAAGTGCTGAGAAAACCCTCTTCCTCTGACTGTGTTATCGCAGTGTGAAGTGGGGGTAGCTGAACAGAGGGATTTCTTTTTTAATCCCAGGCATCTGTTTATGTCTGGGAACTAGGGGTATCACAGTTTGATTTTTAATCAAAATTGATCGAAAATACGCAATGGATTCGATAATCGAAATCAAAGTGAAGATCGACGATCTCCTCCCTCCACATCCGGGAGGTGTGCAAAGCAGAAGCTAATGACAACGCCACACACTGTAGCTGACGCGAGCCGACGCCACTTATGACACCATGGCCAGTGCAGATAAAGGAGACGTGGCACTGGAGCTTGAAGCCGCTCCTGCCGGCATCACATGTTGATTGATAATTGGGAAAACACCATCACTGGTCCAGCCAACCAGTGCCTCTTCATTGGGAATCAAATTCCCAGAGACCTCAGCTCTCGCTAAGGCCATAACAAACGCTATTGGGTTATTTATAGCAGCAGACCTTCAGCCGTATTCGGTGGTGGTCAGATGTTGTCATCGAGGAGATTGAGCTATACAAGATGGCTAAATTGATTTCTGTAGATGCAAATCCATTGAAATGGTGGAAAAACAATGAGCACCCTCTGGGAGTTCTCATTTTTGTTGTTGTCTGTTTTTGTTGTTTTCACTTCACTGAAAACAAGGTTGTTTAATAAATTATTTAAATTTGACCAATTCTTGTGTGTAGCCCATCTTTTGAAATAAGATTTACTGTATAAAATGTGATGAATAAAACCACTGATCGTAGACTAGAATAGTCTAAAAATGGCATAGGCGTCTGTGCTGTAAGAAAAAGAAAAAGAATCGAGAATCGAATCGAATCGTGACCCTAAAACCGAAAATCTAATCTAATCGAGGATTTGTAGAATCGTGACACCCCTAATAGGAACAGCACACGTGCAAGCACATAAACTGATATGTGGTGAATATCTGCACAGTGAGACATAGTCTTCTTGGTGCTGTTGATGTCTAGATTTGTATGTCAACACACAACGATGAGGCAGG
Source organism: Mullus surmuletus (assembly GCA_903171835.1). Classification (NCBI taxonomy): domain Eukaryota; kingdom Metazoa; phylum Chordata; class Actinopteri; order Syngnathiformes; family Mullidae; genus Mullus; species Mullus surmuletus. The sequence goes on along the minus strand of CAESWR010000136.1, from coordinate 201,141 downwards.
TGTGTGATTTTTTTTTTCTTTCTCTGCCTTGGTGGTTTTATGTGTGTTTGTTTGATGTGCAAAAGTGTGAGTCTTTGTATAAGTGTGTGGTCAGGCTTGTTAATATTCTGCACAGTGTGCAGACAGCCTCCCGGTGCAGCGACACCTGGTCATGCCTCAGAGCGTCAGGGCTCAGTGGGACACCTTAAAGAGGCCTCCCTGACAGCCTGACACATCAGCACGCACACACACACACCAACACACACACTCTCACCCGCGCAACACACACACAAGAATTCTGTCTTGGGTTAAGTTCATTAGCAAGACTGCATTAGTCTTTAAAATGTTGGTGCAGCTTTCCTTTCACACGGAAAGGAGTCCGTATTGACACAACAATGCTGTGATATTTTATAATCTACACAAAGTCATATGAGCATAGATCTTAAGCAAAACAGTAACATGACAGCAGCATGGTGTAATCTCCCAAAAACTGTAAACTAAGGTGACCAACAGGTGGCTGATTTCAGATGAAGCCACTGCAGTCTTGTGGTAACAGGGTTAGAGCTTTATTTATATGACAAAAAACATATTCACACACATACAGTCTGACCGAAACTATAGGATGTGACTGACTAAAAGTGTATATACTATGTAGAAATAAGGGAATGAAAAATGATTTGGTCAGTGATGAATATGACTGCTATAGCTAATAAATGTGACGGCCTACTTTTGTTTCATATGACAATTGCCCTATAATAGGTAATAAATAGCTAGAAAAATGTTTTAGCTGTCTTTTCCCTAATGAAGTCAAATTGTACCAATGAGTAATTATGAGAAAATGTCACCAAACAAAACATCCACGTCAATTTAGTACCTTACACAGAGTAAAAGGTCACAAAGCTTTGTTTCTTTCCACTTTTATAGTGATGGATCTTATAAACAGCAGACAGTGACAGCTTGGACTATTGTTACTCCACTCTGCATTTGTGTATCTGCTTATATGGTATTTGAAGTGCCTACCTTTGCCTCTACAGCGAGGGGCAACGAGCTTTCCGCAGAAGTTCGACGTGCATGTGTGTTGTTAAAATTCATTGTCCAGGGTTATTTCTCTTTGGAAATGCCAATCCATTTATTTGCACATAGATCACCAAAAACGAAAGGATATGGACCTGCCCAACCCATAACAAACCAAAAACACATCCTCACGGTCAAAAACTGTTTACCTCCTACTCATTGCACACTTGGCTTCAATCACAGCCAGGTATATACCAGTTACCATAGCAACCAACTGAGATTGACATGACGTCATAGCAAGGTCAGACCATTCATTAGAATAAATAAATAAAAAATGTATTTTGGCTCAAACAGTATTTTACTGTTTAATAGAATTTTGGATGTGGGAAAAAAATAATGAATTACCCTGTTGCTTGACACAAAGACACCTTGCAAAACAGCTTAGAAGAATGTTAAATGAGGAGGAAAAAGCAGCTGTTAACATCCTTACCTACTATGAGCAACTCAGTCAGTTTAAAGTTTGCTTTTAATGTAGTTGTTTGTAGCTGTATTCAACATGTCTCAACCCTGCAGCCATATCAATGGACTGAGATACACAGAGGCTACTTCTGCTGCTAGGAAAAAAATCGTTCTCTGCTTCAGATACACACATGACAGCTATGCCTTCAGAGCAGAAGTGACATTGTTGTAATTCAGTCTAATTAGTTTCACAATAATGTTACTCAGACAAGCCCATGCTGCCACATGGAATGATCCCACTCAAGGTTCGAGTTAGCCATTAGCAATTTTGGTAACCTGTGAAGACAGTTCATGTCAAGTTCAGTTGTGTTAGGTTAATTAGATCAGATTGTTCATCACCAAAAGGAATGGACAGGGACATTAGTCAAATGTCCTAAAATCAGTCAAACATTTGTATTATCACTACTGTCATTATCTATCATTAATTATATTACTATACTATTAGCACGGACTGTTCATTTCAGTGGGATTTTGATTTTACATGCGAGTTCACAAGTGACAGAAAAGAACAATGGCACAACAGACGAAAGCAACGGCGTCTTAACACGCACAGCGGAGAAGTCATCTTCAGTTGGAGGACGCTTGCATTAAAAGCAAAGCAAGGGCATAATTAATATTCCTATCACTGGAAGGAAGTTTGCCAAGTTGCTGAGCATCAAAGGGGAATCAATCTGAGCCCGTGCGTTTGTGGTTTCCCAAGGCTCAGCTCCAACGAAATAAAATGGAGGTAGTATTTAGCACTCAAGTCCTGACTGTATCAGCAGCAATGGTGTTCAACTGCCTCTTTCTCTGCCACTCACGTACAAAAATTATCACTTTCATCTCGTAGAGGCTTACCACCAACAAATAAGGAATCACAGAGGAATATATCAGAGAATATTCCCCTTTTGCAACTTTTCCTGACTCTTAATCATCCATCCTAAAAACCACTCAACGGCCTGCCAGTATTATAAATACAGCAGAAGCCAAGGCTGGGAGATTTTCTTTTTTTTAAATACTCCCCATATCTCCTGTATGCACAATGAGTGGACTAGCCTTTGAGATGCTAATGTATACTTCTGAGAAGACAGGATGCGAATTGCAATTGAAGCACACACCCAAGAGGAGCTGGTAATGATGAAAAAGGGTCAATAAAGAAAGTCACTAAGTTACATTGATTCCCAATTTGCATCGGTTTCTAGGTGCCAAATAATAATTGAAAAATGTGCCCTCTAATAAAATAAATGGCAGTATCAGCAGCAGCAGCACTATCAAATATAGACAAAGTGAATGCATGGAGTGATTCGATAGAAACTAACTCCATTTAAAACCAAAGGATCCAAAGCTAAGTCAATAACAAGTGCACACATCCGCGTGCATGTCTCATTAAAGCCACTATAGATAATATGGGTTCATACATGTGTTAATCTGGCACCATTGCATTCTATTACATACATTCACGTGTTAAATGTCTCATGTTCAGGTAATACTAGTATAGCACATTGGCCCAGATGTTGATGTTGGCTCGGCAGCTTTTAGAATATGGATAAGCAATTGCATATCATTTTTTGATTAAATAGTGGAAAATATATTCAGTTTACAGTTGGACGTGGAGGAACATTTCACACTGCACAGCATGATTTGGTCTCACATATTTGAGGGATCTGTTCAGATGGCAGAATAAACAAACAAAGCTGATGGAAGTTCACACACTACAAATGTTGACTCACTGTGCCACCCCCAGTGTGCGCCAACTCTCAGTTGTTTGCAGCCACTCTTTCAAAAATAACATATTCTCTTGTTTGTTTGGGGGGGGGGGTGTATTTGGATAGATCATAGTCGTTTTCAAGAAATGTATTTTTAAACAAATGTCTACATTTTGTTGTGACAGTGTGGGAGATGACTACAAAAACGGGAAAATAAAGTTAAAACAGCAAAAAAATATTTTTTTCCCTCTTTTATGGAGTTAATGAGACACCTATTTTACGTTTTTCCAATTCAATTCAGTTTTATTGTATAGCACCAACACAGAGCAGATTTTGACCATGAAACATTTGTATATTTGCTGAGGCCCAACAAATCCCCAAGAGGTGACAGGGACCGGGAAAAACTCCCTTTAACAGAAGAAATAACCTGGAGCAGAACCACAGCCCTGGGTGGCGGGCCATCTGCCTCGTCCTCCTTTTTTGCTTTGGATTGAAATATAGTAAAGTAAGCCAGGCCACTGTGGTATGTTTTAGTTCACCAGTATGTCATTCTGTTATGGTTTATAGGCATACATGGAAAAACAATGTTTCATGTCTGGTTAAACTGGTATTACACATTAATGATCACAAACAGAGGACCAGGCCAGCATTCCAAAATCTTACTAGTTCTTTAATTTGCCCAAGTTCCACAGTCAAGGGATTCATGTATTTGTATTATTAAATCAAATCATTTTGATAATCACATATGGGTCCTGCCTTCAAGAATGAAATGGTAAATTTCCCAAAACACTTGTATATACCGCCTAATGGTCATTTACACCTTTGCAGTTACTGACCTTTAAGCATCATTAATTTATCTAACAGTATTGTACTAATTGTATCATAAACATGAACAATATGCTGTCTGTAATTTATAAGATCAGTTGATATTGATAAAGGGCATGGGAATATCATAAGTGAAACTTAAACTGTCCCAACTTTATGAGCTGCTTTAGGAGGAGCTACTCTTTTATTGTTGGCAGTAGTAGCTGTAGTCACCATCAACGGACCATGCAGCCATTTGTGTTCTCCCTCCTGCTTCATCCTCCTCATCAGATTGTAAAGACATAAATTGGCTCCTTCAACAACACAAGTGCAAGAAGGAACACTGGCAGAAGTCGTCGACAGCTGTATCTTGTAGCACTTCTTATTATTTCCTCGGCACTACCCAAACACGTTGCTATATTTTTTTCCCAGGTCTTTATGGTGACAGCAAATTGCACACAGATGCAGACAGTTACATGGGGGACAGAAATAGTCATATTCATGCACAACAACAATCTTATGGAAAATACTCTATCAATAGCTAGGCAGAGCATAGCAGGCTTCCCATCAGTTGGGTCCTAAGGGAACAAAGCCAAGTGAGCCAAGACCGGGGAGTGGGAGAGTGGGAAGAGACAATAACTTTGTCTCAGCTGATCAATACCCTCTCAAAGAATCAATTATTAGGGTCCCCATCAGCATCAAGAAGGCCAATCTAACCCAAAGACTGCAAGGTAAAACTCAACCGTGACCTCCTGATGACCCATGGACAACGTCCCTCAGTCTCAAATCCAGTCAAACATTTGGCTTAGGAGCCAGAGATGCTATCAATAGGAGGGAGAATGGAAACATTAAGCACCTGCCAAATGTTGAACAATTTTGGCTGTTAAACTTTCAACTTTCCTCTTGCTCTCTCTCGCTTGCCCCATTTTAAAATAGGGAACTGGATTGCTTTGCGGACCAACATTAAATGTGCTGGGGAATGAGGTGGATTATGGATCTGTTTTGATATTTGTTTTGGCAAATACTTTGATAAAACCTTTAACTGTCAACATTTGTGCATGGAAAAAAGTCATGTACTGCCAAGGCTGTCCCTCATTACGGAAAGTAAACTAGCTAGATTTTTGCAAATCTTGTGCAATAATTTGATAGTTAATATTGGCTCAGCAAAAGGCTTTGCAGTAAGACATAATGTGTCTTGTTGCCATATTACTTTCAGACACTCCCTTCTGTGGAGGTGCCATGAGTAAAATATCTGTGACCTTTGAAAATTCACAAATATGTCTTCTACAACAATGATGGACCAATATTGGCAGGTCATAAATTAATGTGAATATTGATGAATGGTGAAGAGCAGCTCATTGATCCTGACCCCCCTGTATAAGGAGTCAGATTTTATAGTGGAGGCTGGGCTGCAGCATCTTTGTGATGTTTCACTGGTTTTTATTTTTGCCTAAATTCTCTGGACCTTTGTTTTTGTCTCTTCACTACCTCAATCATTTGTCTATGTGTGGACGGATTTCTGCATAATGAACCACCTCTATAATTAAACAGCCTTTTCAAACTCTCAAAATGTACTACCTCTGGGCCTCTGATATAGGTCCTTTCCCGGTTCCATTTTCTTGAGCTATTACATGAACGAGATGATGATGGTGGTGGTTCAGCTGACCAACGCCAAACCGGCAACAAGCTTATACAGAGTTCCTCCATCAAGCCATTACCGCGAGCCATCGTGTCTGGCCCTGGAGAATTTAGACTCAATGCGATGTAAATTAGAGGCCAAGAATGAAGAGTGGGAAAGTCACCTGATCTGCTGACACAACAGCAACCCCAAAGAAATATCCATAATTAGCCAGAAGAGACATTCTGAAAGCATTTTAATTAAATCAAAACACAGAATCCACAACGGGATTTTCCATCGTCTAAGTAACAAAATGAGCGACTGTATAACCACAGCACACACACATACAAAGTACAGTGTAGAACAAAAATTGTGGTACACCACAGAAGCAATTTGGATTTGGTAGATTAACATTCAATAAATGCAGAATTTCTAGCTGAAATATTCCGCACCTTGTGTTATAATTGTCAACCCAATTTATAGGTGTTGCTAAAATTCATGAGCTTCACCTGAACCATAGAGCGAGAGTCTGACAGTCTCTCCATCGTCATAGTTAGGGAAGAAGCAGCACATTGTTCCATGTGCAGAACGCAATCTGGCGAAATCGAATGGTTGATTTGGGGAATTTCAGAGCCTATTCCTGCTCGCCGAGCACATCTCCTCACATCAATCAACATTTCTCCCCCCTCTGCCTCCCACCACAGTAGGCTTTCCTTTGCCCTCCTCTTACATAAACAAAAGTACATGTTAACACACACTCGCACACGGGGAGCCTGAAGTGCGGCTTTCCCATTGCCCCTGCACACAC
>CAESWR010000136.1:165278-180450 GCA_903171835.1 Mullus surmuletus | reverse complement strand
CTCAGCACTCACAAAGGCTGTTCCATTCTAATTTTTTTGAAAATGTACCTAATGAGTTACATCCCATCGAGCCCTTGAGGTTGACTGGGGAGATTCCTCTGTCTTGACCGATTCCAAAGCCGCTGCCAGCGTTTGCTGCTTTGTTGCACAGACAGTAATTATAGACAACAGAGGGAGTTGTATCCACAGGTGCTGTATATCTAACAACACAGAAGAATTAATGCTGTTAGCATGGGCTGCTGTAGCAGCGTCTCCTGCTGAGCGTGTAACCCAACAGGCCTTTAATGCAGAGTGGAGCTGTGAGGAGTGCCAGCCCACGGTGCGCTGATTCAATCCTCCCCTCCTGCCTGTTTTAACACAGGATCCTTTAATGCAGCCCTAACAACATTTGGGGAGTATTTTTAAACAAAATGAAATTGCAGAGGCGCCACCTCCGTCTGCCCCGGTTAGGCGTGGGATACAGTTCCACCAGTCGTGTGCGCTCAAAAAGGCTGCAGGAATTTAAACTCCTACTAATGAAGATGGGGAGAGTGCTGTTTCTCCACTATAGAATTACATTGTCATACAGCACTATAATGTAACAGGGTCCTATGTGTCAGGGGGCTTCATGCGGTGTTCCACAAAGGCTGGAGATGCAGTCTGGAGTGAGCCTGGCATGTCTTGAGGATTGGCTTCACTATTAATAAAACCACTGTCAAACAGAGGAGAAACATTAAACTTCTGGATGCCGTGGTGACAAAAAGGCAGGGGCACTGAAACGACAACGAAGACCTCCATGTTATCCCACCAGCTCTGCTCTCATGTCCCTTTGCTCCTGCATATGTGACTGCAAATGAGTCCGGGTGTGTGCCGTCTCATGTCATGGCGGCTGCAGCCTCTGAATGTTTGATGTGACCACCGGTGTGAGAAGAGGATCCAGAGTCCCGAGGTCAAGAGGGTGTGCTTTGACACACTGGGGAGAGAGAAAGGCACCGACAAGGGGGACTCCTTGATGTTTGTCCTGTCAATAGCTTTGCTCAAGGGAACGTTCTGTCTGACTGTGCACAGGGCCACTATCTTACTGGGCTCCAGTTTGTCTGTGCTGGCCGCCAATAAGCTTTGGCTGTACTACTGTCTTGGTAGTTGTGCCAGATGCGATTTCTTGATAAAAGTGGGACAATCTTTTGGGAAACACATGCTCTTGTTGTTCATTTCAACAGAGTTATGGGCAGGTGTCTCAGTCGTGCTTGTCAGCTCTCTGTCTCTCAGCACTGTGTCTTCACACAAGAAGCCACAGCGTCCTTCGAGTGACAAATGTGTCCATGCTACATCTTGTTATATGATGTTTGAACTTCTCTCAGGTGATAAATCGAGGGAGAAGTCGGATTATCACTCTTTCTTTTAAACCACGGGTTAAAAATGGCATGTGTTTCCTTACACGGCGCTTTGGTATGTAAGGACCTTCTCGTGAGCAAGAAAAGTGAGCGGAAAAACAACAACCCAACTCAGAGCTAAAGCATCAAGGAATGACTTGGAGACCCGGCACTTATCAGCCACTCAATTCTGTTACTGATAATTTCTCTGAGAGGCTCTTTTTGGAGAAGATCACCAGGTGTGTGTGCAGGAGGATTTAAGAGTGTGAGGGTGTTCATGTCTTTGTGTGGAGACCGCTAGAGCGAGAGGGGAAGAGGTGTAGTAATCCATTAAACAGTCCTTCCATCTATGGATTAGGTTAGGCCATCAGGAGATGGCTCCTTCACTCTGAGAGAGGGCCGAGGTGTGGGTCAAGCACTTAGTAATAAGCTCAACTCTCCTATAGTGACATGTTACCAAGGTTACTTGGCTGACCCTTTCGTAGCAACACCTTTGCAACTTCTTCCGTCTGACCACAGACACTGTGACAGTGCGCACACGGGCGACTCCTGTGCAGGTCCGCACACACACACACACGCGCAGTCACGGATCGTTGAACACTTCCTCACCACTGTAACTCTATCTTTCTACATTTCCTTTTTACACGCTTCCCTGAAATCTCCAGCTTGTCCCGGTGAGACCCCAGGCCTGCACAAACAGGATGATGGTAGAGTTTCACGCACGCTTTCTGACACTCAGCAAAATAAAGGGCTACGACTCGAGAGTGCCACCAGAGGTCAGCTCAGGTGTCTGATATCAACCGCGGTCTAAATGCAGGGTCATCTCTCTTCTGGCCGCTCAGGGGGACTCTAGCCTCGACCACTTGCCTCTGCGACCAGGAGCCGCGGCGTGGAGGCCTGCAGAATGCTGATGCACCATTTGTCTGGGGCATGTTCTGGTCCTCATGATGGATGACATGCGCTGATGCACAGGCTCTAAGTGATTGGGGAAGATTGAAGACACCCAATTCACTTACAGTAGCTTTGCTCTCCATTCCCTAACCATGCAATCAGACCGATGGCTATGTGTAAAATGTGCGAGTATGAGCCGACCCGCATAACCTGTTGTTCCTTCTCCTGCCGGTCCAGGTCCGCTGCTGGATTTGAGTTTCAACTTGAGATGGAAATCAAAATGTTGAGAGGAGTCTGAGAGGAGTACATGCCTGCCGGTATCAACAAACAGCGAGTTTTTCTGCTCAGAAGCGCATCTGCTATTGTGAATCTGTGAATCTGTGAAACTGTTTCTCCTGTGGGAGAAGTAAAAAATGTAAATATTGCACACATTAGTGCTAAATAAGCATGTGACATTTTCTGTTGTTCCGCCAAAATGACACAAGCTTTCATTTCTGTTTTCTTTCTTACTTGCTCATACTATTGAAATCATCCTGATTGAGTGTGTGTGTGTGTGTGTGTGTGAGAGAGAGATTTCTTTTTTAATCCTGCTGTTAAGGTTTTACACAGGACATACATACATACATACATACATACATACATTTCAAAACAACAGTTCCTTTGACCATTTAAAACCCAGAATCTGTACACTTTTATACCTTTTTGTTTCTTTGCCAAAATAAGCTATAGATTTGTCAGGTGATTGTGGCTCCTAAGCTGACTGAAATCAGATGAATGCATTAAATCAGAGGTTGCAACCTGGGGGAAATAATCGATCTACCAATGATTGGAAGATCTACCAAGATTGGAATCTACCAATGGTTGTTCTCCAAAGCAAGGCACAGCCTGTCAGTGGTGGTCTAAAACATCAGTGGCTCTCTAAAAAATCCACCTAGTCCAAGATCGAAAAACAATCTGCTTAGAAATGTCCACCTAGACCAAGACCTTCAAAAAGTGGTATGAAGACCGGTCTTAAGGCCAAGACCAATTTTAAGCGTGACAATACTAGTTGAGGACACATCACCAAACTATGTAGAGATGCTGATTGCTGATAATTAGAAGTGTTACGTTGTGAATGCAGCAGAAATGTGCTGGAAATGCATATAAGTTTCAGCAGGATAGTTTCTTGTTGTTTGGAAACATTGTCTATGACATGATTGTCCCAAACTTGATTGGAAGTATTTAAATGTTTACACAGACGCAACTTTCGCATTCATCTGGAGTCATGTTTCTGGCTATTTGGGGGATGTTTATTCCATAACTCCTTTGAGAACGTCTGGCTCTCTAGCTGCTAAATGCTCTGATAGTTTCAACCAGCCAGTCACTTACTTTGTCTGTCTGCAGTCTGGTGATGGGTCGGAAGCCTACAGTGGGTTTTTAAAGATTTCTGACTGCCGCTGTAAACAACGCTGATGAAAGATGAGAGGTAAGAAACGGTAAAACTGAGGGGGGGGGTGGGGGAATACAGTCAAAACAATGAGCTAAAAGGCCTTAACATGTCCCACAGGAGCGCTGTCTCTTCCTATATACATAGATTTTCATACAACAAACCAGCATTAAAAAGTTCCATTAAAAAGGAAATGCAACTTCGCATTCGAGTGCAAAACACAATGCTGGATGTGTCAGTCACGAGGTGTTTGTTTGTTTCCCATTTGCAAATGCTCGCTTCAAACAGTGAGTCAAGAGAATACATTTTAAAAGTTGCAATCTTTGCCTGGACTTGACTTTGAAGCTGACTTTGAAGGAGAGAAAATCATTTTTCAACCCAAATATTCCCTGAAAGCAACCCAATCCCTCTGTGCCAAATCCTATAGAAACCTTCACAACAGTTTAAATATCCTATTTGTTTGTTCAATGTAATGATACTTAAAAAAAAAAACAACTTATCATTCAATTTTCAGGTATTGTGTTACATTCTTTGACAACTGGAACTTTATTTTCTCTCTAGATTTCTCTTTTTTTTCAAATTCCTCTGAGATGTCTAAAAAGAGCAACACTACTAACTTGATATTAGATTCAGGGTCAGTCTGGTTTGCAGTAGAAATAATGTTATTCAATATGCAAGGAAGTTCCTCAGAGAAGAGAAAAATGTATGTTTACATTTTGATCCGTCCACGTTAATATTGAAGGTGAAGGTGAATCTCTGAACTGCAAATTTCTCTCTTTGATTTAATATAAAAGAAAGACAGCCAGCTGCCCCACCTCTGTCTACACAAGCGTATTTCCTGTCTCAGGCTCTTTAATGGGGAAGCAGATGCTGAGATGGGCACTTCCTGAATCAAGCAGTACAAGATGTTATGCATCCTGCATTACGGCAAGAAAAAGATGAGAAAGTATTGATCATTACGTAGCTTTGAAGATTGCAGGATAATCATGTATATTTGGTTGTTTTTCTCTTTAGGCTCCTTTCAGCACGTTGAATGTGATAGTCCATGAATGTCCCTGATGATTTTGTCATTGATTTTCCCCCCGCGGTGCCAGACTGATTTCTTTTTGATGAGCCATTGAGTAATTCCAGTTTGTATGTGTTGACTGAGGATGATGAGGCATGACTGCAGGAGCAGGTTTGGGACAAAAGCGTTCATTGCGAGTGCAACAAAACAAGTCTGGGCAAACTGGAACCACCATGAGGATGTGACCATGAAAATCTGCCATCATTATAGACGTTTCAAAAAAGCAAATTTTACAACCTTGGATATGACCTCACTCATATATTTCTCAAAGTTTTGCAAAAAGAAAAGTTTGTACAGATTGACACTGTACACTTAATCAATCTGGGTTTTTTTTCATCCCCCCTGCGTGTATTCTCCCCTAAGAACCACTCTTGAATGTTTTAATCCTTCTTTTTAAGTGTTGAATGTGAATGTCATTGGATGTCCTTCATGAATTTGCCATTGATTTTTTTTTTTCATAAAGCAGTTTTCCTCAGGCTATGTGCCAACAACAGCTACAAGCTGGTTGAAACCGACAACAGAAAAATGAAAAACCACACAATTGCTTTTAACGAGGAAAAGAAAAGCCGCCGCAGAAATTATTTCTCATGAAGGGGAAAATGGATGGATGAATGGAGATGTAGGAAAATAATGATTAGGGAAAAAAAATCATGCTCGTTTTTGACGAGTTACTTTTGTAATTTGTGAAGGAAGCAAACAAGGTGAAGAGGGATGAAGGAGAAGACCGATGGTGTTGGAGAGACAAGTGTATTTTTAGCTGTGTATGTGTCACACATCTTTCCGCCTTTGATGGCTGGTGTCCATCAGATCTGTGGAGCGTGGCGGCCCTGGCCTTGAAGCTGCATCGGGGAGATGCACACACATGCTTGAACACTCTCACACACTCATACACACGCACGCACGCACACACTTTAGCACTTGTTGTAGGTGAGGGGGATGTGGCAAAAACAAGTGACAGAACTGGATGATGCGTGTTGGATTCGGAAGCGACATCGAAAAGCATTTGTTTAGGAAGATGCCGAAAGCCAAGCAAACTTAATTGTTTCCTCCAGACAGAAAGCCTCGGTTTCATGGCGTGACAGGTCTTTTTCTCCCTCTTCTTGTCTGGCTCTTTAGTGTCGGGGTGTTTGTCGAGCGACTCGCCTCCTGGGAAGGCAGCGAGATTGTGGACACTGGAGAGGCAGAGATCCCGTCTCCCTGTCATCCTGCTTCATTAGCCCGAGATACACACACAGGCGCGCACGCACACACACATGCACACAAAAATGTAGATATAAACAGTTTAGCAGAAAATTTGAAAGGTGCACTGGAAAGCAACTTTGGCATAAAATTAGCTGCTGCAATAATTCCTCATAAAGAAAGTATGAAAAAGTATGAAAAAACTACAAAAAAACCATGAAAACAGTTATTAATCTTGATATCACACCCATCTGTTGGAAAACATCGAATATTGTATGTTACTTTAACTTGCTTTCACTTCACTCTTTTACTGCTTCACATCAGTCCTCTTTTACTTTAAGCAGAATTATACGATTAGATTGCTTACATACTCGTGGGGAAATGTGTAATACATTATTCATGGCAAATATGAATCTTCATTTTGGCAATGCCCAAGCATCTAAATAATATTTGGATGATGACAGACTGCTGCTTTATTGGCCTTGCTGGTTTACATGCCAGCTTGGGTTGTGGTTGTAAATGGCAGAGTGGCAGCCTCTACTGGCCTCATTTTGGACTTGTCCTTCTCATGCCTTCCCATTGCTATAATGGTGCCACATTGTTTAGACTTTCGCCTACTTGACAAGATTCTTTTTTTTTAAATCAACATTGAAAGAATGGCGGATTGTGTGAATTTGCAAGTATTTATATTGTAATTATTAAGAAAATGAACAGATAATAGAGGCAAAGAATAAAAAAGGCCATACCACACCTATCATATCATGTATACTCAAGGAAAAGGTTATCGGAGACCTCAAATGCGCAAGGAGAACATGAAGAGAATGCGACTACATGTACGAAGATGATGATGAAGGTGCACCAAACTCGTAAAATGACGAGGAGAGGACGAGACGTAAACCAGACTGTATGGTGTGCCTCTCTCCTCTGCACAGGACAGGAGGCCCGGTTGCCATGGCGATGCAGTATTTCTCCAGAATTGCACATATTGATTCGTAGAGGCGTCAACGGCCAAGCAGGAGTGAGGAAAATGTGTGTGTGTGTGTGTGCGTCTGTCTGTCTGTGTGTGTGTGTTGTGGGGGAGGAAGCAGATCCTATAGGAAAGAGGAAAGAGAGGGAATGCATATGGTGAAGTGAGATCAACAGACGGCACACACACACACGTACACACACATCACCAAGTATGGTCTCTTCATAGTTGTGTTTATGGGTCTTTATAAGCACATGCTTTGTCTTCGTTCATAAGCAACGACATTTAATGACGTCAGAGTCTGGCTGCATCTGTAATTTGTGTGTTCACGGAAGTGTTTTATGTGTTGGCTTGTTAAATGCACATCGGCATTCTTCCAGGCAAAGGAAACAAGCGAACCAGTTAAAGCCTGAAACAGAATTCACATATGTTATTCCTTGTATGCTCGACAGTTTAATCAATATTTGGGTGCATGAAAAACTGTCTCCTAAAGCCGGAAAACAGAAAAGCAGAGCTCCAGCCTGTGATGTAATCAGAGGACAAAGCCCAGAGCTGTTTCAGCGATAATTACCCCCGACTGGTCCGGCTGAACCAATGATAATGATATGTTTGAATCTTTAAAAAATAATAACAATAAGTACAAACATTATCGTACGCAAATCGTTCTGATTTGCCGGAAAATCTGCAGTGTGTTTATGTGTTCAGGCTTTACTACTAAAAGGGGTCTTGGTAACCTCATAAAGGGGAAAAAAGCTAAGTTTGACAGCGTGATCTCTTAAAGTCATAGAGGTCAAGAAATTACAAGTGCAACCGGCAGCACTGAAACCCAAAGGAGAGCTAAGATGCAGCACATCCACACTGACATGTTTGTGGTATTTAACAAAAAATGAGGGCCATTAAGTTGGCGAGCAATCAGAGATGAAGGGAGCGGGGGGACTGCTATGAAAAGCTGTGTGGATGCGAAAAGCTGAATTCCTTGAACGCTGTTTGAAAACTGTAATCCCAGCCGAAAGGTCAAAAGTCTCAGAAGGTTTTTTATTTGTGTCTTTGTGCTGCTGTTTTAAGCCCAGAACACGCTTTGTACTCTGTTCAAAGAGCAACACGAGGGGTCTGTGAAGGGATTAGTCTGAATGATGACTGAACGGTGGAGGCGGTGATGTGCGTGGGCGTGTGAGAGCGCTCGGGTGCACGCGCGCGCGAGTGCACCGCTGCTGTCGTGCGGAAACCCTGTATAAATAAAAGTAAACTTTTGGGAAGCAGAAAAAACTTTTTTTTTTTTCCTTTTTACACCAGCCTTTTTTTCCCCTGCAAACAAATATGAGAAATGACAGCTCTCGTGTGCTCTCTATATGATGTTGAAGTTCCAGTGGATGTTTTTATTTTGCCAGCAAGTGGAGGTCGGCACAATCTTTTCTACGGTTCCCACAACATTTCATTACATCAGTTGACAATGATTCAATTGACGCACAGAAGCATAAAGTGAGTTCTGTGCTCTGTGGTCCTTTATTATGAGGACATTCTGATCTTCTACATTTGCTCCATCTCGTTGTAATGGAGAGTATTGTGGAATATTCAGCTCAATGGGCTGCACAAGTACTCAACATTACTTCAGAACAACAAAACAGCAAACAAACAAAGCTACCTAACAAAAAATAATGAAGCAAACATCATTATTTTCTGCAGAAAAAAAAGCCTTGTTCTATTTATGTGGTGCAGAACTCTTGCAGCGTGTTCGCCTCTGCTTTATATGTTTGCTGTGAGTGCTTCTTTGACTCAAGCACCACTTCTGGTTCAGGGGTCTCTCCTCTCACTATATTAATAACATAATCATTTTTGCATTTGCACATCAGATTTAGAGGTTTAATCATCTTCACAGCAGCTTTGACGTTTTTTTTTGTTTGCACTTTGTTATCATATATCATATATTGACATGGACACGTGCATCGCATTCATCTGGAAAGTTTGACACTGACTCCTTAATGAGGCGAATTCAGACAAATTATAGAACCGCACATGAAAATATATAGTATTTATATTTTTGTCTTTGCTCATCATTCACATGAAGTGAATGTTGGAGGACAGCGGCCATAGTGTGGTTACAGAAACATGTTGGAGGCTGCTGGAGGTAGAGAGGAAGGTGCCATGGAGCAATAATGAGTTCATTGTTTTACTCACAGACACAGTGACTTGCCCGCCAACAATAAGCACCTTTGCTCATATGAAGTCATAAAGTCACGACCTGCACTATTACTTGGATTGAAGTGAGGAGGGGGTTGTGCCGAGCCGACCTCGCTCGCTCGCCTGTCCACCTGTGACCAGCGGCTGGACGGAGTCAAGATGGCTGAAGATGAAACCAGGGGAAGTGGACGACCCGGAGCCGACAGGTGCAGTTTTTGACATGATGCCCAGAACAAAGATGGACCCACAAGTAATCGTGATCACACTTCACGACTATTCAAACACATATGCTCACCGTGCGGTGCTCTTATTTTGAAAGTATATTGTTTTCCCAAATGCCGTTTTTCACTTTCCAGAAGTAATGACGGGAAATGCATTTTTTTAAACAGAAAGACTTTTGTCGCCAGTCAGGTGTCCTCCTCCTTCCAACCAATCACACATACCTTCATGTTTCCATATTTATTTAGAATGGCTTTTAATACCCAGTAGAGTGGTGACACTTTTTTATCTATTGTAAAGCACTTTGCTGTAAAGGGCTGTATAAATAAAGAAAATGTACATTCCAGTCCAAACCAATATGGCGGTTGTTGAGGGTGATGGAGAGTGCACATGTAGTCTGAAAAGTACAGTGCGCACTATATACTCGCTTTAGGATGTTGTTTCACTGATATATAGAGAATTTTGGAGTTGAAAATCTTAAATAAATGATTGAGTGTCACGCAATCAAAAGCATCCAATGTAATATGACGGTTAATATTACAAAGACACACAAATTTGACAACCTTTACAGGCTGTCAGCCAGCCAATTATCAACATACCAACTATTTGCATTGTGTAAACAGTTGAAGTGGTGATGAAAACTGTAATTGGCGATGCCGGACTCACACTTGGAGGATCTGGCCTGCGTGAAACAAAGCCCACATATTCCGACAAAATGTTGCACAACACAGCACACATGGCTTCAGCCCAGAGGTCCTCTGGCCGGGGATGAGAGCCGAATTCAAGAGCTTCAATCGCTCTCTCAAAAACACAGCTAATCCTCCGTCTCTCCACAACAAACACACACGCTGAACAGCTCTTCCCTCTCTCACACTCTTTTGCCCTCTCTCCTGTTCTACATTCAGCGCAGCCCGCCCATGACTGAGGGGGAGCGCATGTATGCATGTGTATGTGCTTGTGTGTGTGTGTGTGTGTGTTCTCCTACGCGTCGGTGTGTTTATTTGTCTCTGTCTGCCTTGTGATTGTGGTGGTGCGCTCTGAGACATTGTTAGCCCCACCCGAGGATTGCTGCCGTGTGTTTCAGCTCAAGGTCTCAGCCTCCGTCTCCGGCTGCGGTCTCAGCTCCTTCCAGCTGCTCCTGAAAGCTCCACTCTGCCTGAATGAGCTGCTAACCTTGGCACCAAATCAATATCAGCCAAACTCTTTGAAGAATCACAGATGGAACTGGCCTCACTGCTCTGTGCTCTCTGCGCTGCGCGATCAGTGTGTTAGTGTACGTGTGTGTGTGTGTCTTTAATTGCTGCTTGGCCAGTGTCCAGAGAGTTGCATGGTGGGGTATCCGCTCCCATTCACGACTGAGGTTTAAGGTTTAGGCAAAAGGCGCCTCAACCCTCCTCTGCAAAACACCCACTTCATCACTTGTTTATTTGTTTTCTAACTAATTTTTTTTTAATAACTTCACGTGAGAAGCAGGTGGTTGCCTCTTCATTTCCTCACCACAGGCATTGTCCTTGGTCCGCACACACAGATATGCACACACACTTCCTGTAACCCAGCCTGGTATCATCTGATCTGGGTGTTGCTTAAGCTGATCGATGGTTGTGTTGAAATATCTCTAGGTATGATGGGATGCTGCCTTCACACCGGCACGGAAACATATCAATAGCCTGGGTGCTCGGACCCATCATCTCTGTTTCCAAATACAATTAAACAGCTTCTTTTACACGAATGCACTCTGTCCAAAACCAAATATTTATACAAATAGATACACACACAGATGGATTTTGCAGCTGATATACTTCACAAACACTGATGCTGATTCTAATCCCATGGGGTCAAATCGCAGTAGCTCTCAAAAGTTAAATGAGCGGGAATATTCCACCAAAATCTCATGATGCCATATATTCGGGGGTGAACAATTGGTAGGTGGATGAGTTTTGGATGCGCATTCTATCTGTGTGGGAAGACTTTAAACTCGACCTTTGCTTCACATTGAATGACTACAGAATAGCTGCTGTTGCTTCTTGTTAAAAATGTTCTATATGGTATTTTATACCTTAATTGAGCTTCAAACACCTATCAAGTATATAAAAGTCATAGCGCCTTGAACACTGATTGAACTCCCTCTATGTTTGTTTGTTGGTATCTGGGCTTTCTTCTTCTCTGTTTTTGGTGGACAACCTGGCCACGTTAGTGCACGCGAGCCCCTCCCTCACTGCTTAGCTCCTCGTAGCTCAGCATTCGGTGGACAGAGACCCTGGGAAGTGTGTTCCAACCCAAAAAACGGGGTTCCATCACCAAACCAAGTTCTGATAAAGAGAGACAGAAGTTAGGAGTCAACATTAGCTTTAGCCTCAGCAGCTGGTTGGGGGTCAAAGTGACACTTAAAGCCAGTGGAGAGGTCTGACCCTTTGTTTGGGGTCTGAATTGCTGCTGCTCACGGTGGTAAAATATTGTATTTAGGACCATTTGACAAAGCGTATTTCGTCAGGGTAAATGTGTGTAGGCGAGCAGTCCGAGCTTCATTTTTTTTCCATGAAGCGGTTGAAAAAGTGATCTTTCTCTCATGCCTTTCGAGATTCTCTCTCCCGGGGACAGCAGGCGCATCCACGGCCTGCTTGAGACTTTGCTGTGTGTTTTTTCCTCATCTTAAGCAGATTTTCACATTCGCATTCATACACTCCATTCACTGTGTTGAATCAAGCAGCCTTAACCTGCTTTAAAGTCTGGAGTTTGTTTGGTCCAACCAAGACTTCCTCACGGTATAGTTATAGTGGCCACTTGAGTCTCATATCGATGCAGAGGTGTTAGCTGGAAGCCTCCGTGCCTCCTCAAAAGCGAGCTGTGAGCACAACGCAAAGGGCCATGACAAATCCAGTGAGTTGGGGGCACTGCCATTTAATGTTGTGTATGCTTTTTATTTCTCTTTTCTACCTCTTTCCATTATTCCCTGCGCAGCGGGCAGCAGCGCGGATCCTTACACCAACAAGTCTAAAATCAGCTCCAGGTACTAATTCACGGGTCAAAGTTGCCTATAGGAGCACCGAGGTTTGCACGGGGAACGGCGTCTTGTATTCTCTTGGAACCCTGTAAGAACCAGAGGAAAAGAGTTTCCAGCAATTTTCACTCGCCGGGGCTGCTGAGGACAAAATTTTCCATCTTGTGACTGCGGTGTATTGAAGGACAGCCACACAATAACAAATATATTCCTCAGATTGTATTCCGCCATCATTTTTCTTTGTCTCCTTCTTTCTTCTCGCCTCGCTCATTTCTTTCCCCTTCCCCCTGTCCTCATTATTTATCTTTAGTCTATTCTATTACCCCCCCCTCCTCCTCCTCCTCCAGTTCGTATGCCTTCCTGCCTTCTCGTATTGATTTTCATTTATAGGTTTTCATCCTTTTCACTCCCATTTCTCCGCACTGATGGCACCTTGCTGCTTGCCTCTCACTCTGCCTCTTCCTTCACTTCTCACCATGTAAATGCCTTTCACATTCTTGGCCGCTCTGCTGTTATAATATCAGATACTCCTAGACGTGGCGATGCTGAGAGGCCAGCCTGAGACAAAGAGCGTGCACTGCAGGTGAAGAAGTCTCGGCAGCCTTATGCTATTCAAAAGCCATAAAGGTCACCCTCTTTCCTTATGCGTCGGAGAAAAGGAGTTGGTATGGATCCAAAAAGCTTTCAGCGAAGAGTGGATACCGGCGGATCAAAATATTTATTACAGGGTATATTCATCGCAATGCGAGGATGCAGTCTTTTCTTCATGGGTGTTGATGTTGCTCATATCAAGTGTTGGCTGTGAGTGATGAATCAGAGGGTAGACTGGCTCAATAATCATATTTTTGAGGGTTCTTATGCCCGATCTATAGTTTCTGAAATCATGAAAAGGTAAGGTAAAGCCAGCAAAGAAGACTTTCTGTTTTTGTTCCACCGTCAGTGAACCGTAAATGCGATGCTTTATACGATTTTGAATATTTTACACTCTGGACAGATGATGATAAGTCATTTCTTTTGCTGTAAACCACACAGCGCCTGATTGTCCCATCCACCAAATCCACGCTGGAAATACGTAATAAAGAGGAAAATCTACAAAGGAAACTCTGTTTACTCAATTAGATGGATAGCGTTCAGATTGTGCGCAAACATAGACTCCGTGTTTATTTTGACTCCCCAGCCAACAAGGAAGCAACAGAGTATCAGTGGAACAAAATGTCAACTTGGAAGGGAGATAACGAGACGGCGGCATTGAAAATGTACGCTCTTATTCTCCCACTCCTTACGCAAACATGCTAATATTGATGCTGGTTATTAATTGACGAGACAAAGTCTTATCTGGGGAAGTTGGCTGTATCGCTCCGATAACGGCAGACGCCAACCCCGCCTCGGAGACTGCTGACTGCAAATGAGGACGGGGCAGAGACACTGTCCAGGAATGAGCCAATGGTCACCAATGGTCATGTTTTTACTATTTTAGTTCACTAGTTTTCTGTTTTGACCGTGCACTCATGTAAGTTCATGTGAGCCCTTAGACTCAAACTACAAGACCCATATTGTGCAATGTTTCTTTTCCCAAGCCCGTTCCAACCAATAAAACACTTGCAATTACCAAACAATGAGACACATAAGCCAAGAGTCGACGTTGGTTTGGCATGAAGACCCCTACCAGCTGCTGATGCCAGAGCTAAAGTGACACTTAAAGCCTTTGGCAAGGTCTGACTCTTTGTTTGGGCCAGAAATGCTGAGGTAAAGCATCATATTTAACTCCTTTAAAAAGTCTAACAGACACAATGAAAGATTAACCAATTGCATATGAAATCCCTTGTTTCCCCAAAAGCAGGCCACTGCTGATTGTAGAGGGACTCATGAATAAAAGGTACAGATTGCAGCTACTAAATAATGATGATAATGTTTCTGCTGCATAATTGGTGGATATTGAAAAAAATCTTTTGTAAGTGCTGGCCGGCCAGAAACCAAAGACTGATTTTTGACTTACTTCAAGTCTCCCAGGACAATAACAATGCACTCCGGGCGGTGTTACAGCGTAATGCTAGAAAATGCCAGGAAGTGCCACCGAATGCTTTCTGAATAGAAAACAGAGTGAAGTATTGTATGCCTAACTAGTGAGTAATACTCTACCTGATTGGGCAACACTGGATCAGCGATATAACACGATGCTGGCATCTGCCCTGACTTCCACAGGAATGATGCAGGAGGAAAAACACCAGCAGCGAAAAATCCGACAAAATGATGGTTCACTCCTCAACTTCATCCGACACCAAGTTCACACACTTCTTCCACTGTTGCTGCTGGATGTGAATCATCCGATCATGCAATTCCTGGGTGTGCGGAGCTTCCTTTGATGGTATTTGAACCACGGACGGCCCTTTTCAGATGAAGGAGAGAGGAGAGAGCCCACCTGCATTTGTAGAAAATGTGATGATTTGTAATACTCCCGCAAGGAATCTTGATGAGAGAGGAGGCAGAGGTTCATCTTTGATATGGAACTGACAGAATCAGTGTCTGCTCTACTGAGATTCCATATGAATATGATTACGTTCATACAGAGATCATCCGCGGCAGTACCTTTTCTCTTTTGCCACACTGCGGGTCCTCACCTCCAGTGCTATTTTCCTCTTACTGATTGAAAAAATCTCAAAGTGTCCAGTAAAACAGGGGTCTTTGCCCCTGTAGCCTGGCATTACCAAGAGTCCTATTATCCTCTGTGATAGCTCTGAGACATGAGCACACACAAGCACAGACACACGCGCGCGCACACACACTCGGAACAATGGCACATCGATCACACATCACGTACGTTCTGACATTCTGAAGACGCCCATACACACACATGCATGCACACAAGCACAGTCACAACAAAAACATTGATTTGTGC
>CAESWR010000136.1:149256-161470 GCA_903171835.1 Mullus surmuletus | reverse complement strand
GGGGGTCAATGAAAATGAACAGTGCCTTCACTAAATTTGGAGAGCATGTTTGAGATTGGCTAATTCAACTTCATTCCACACTTCCTTTTCTCTCGTCGAAGCCCGGCAGCGTTTACTTTACGCCAATTTTTCTTAACTGACTCCTTCCCCTTCAGCCCATTAGGAGATGCTCTCATCCCTTATCCTCCATCCGTCTCCCTCCCCTCCGCTCGTGCTGCGCCATCTGTGTCTCTCTTTAGCTTGCTCTGTGTGTGCTTGTCTGGTTTCTTATTTGTGCTCCTTCCCTCCGCGTGTCCATCACTCCTGGAGGCGGCCGAGGCTGAAGTAGGGCTCTGTAGTTTGTCCCGTAGGCTGGCACGGGCCCGCCGAGCCGAGGGGCAGCCTCTTTGTGAGGAAATGATTTTCTCGGTGCTGAGGAGGACACTCCAAATCATCTCCAGCAATCTCGGTAATGGCCCTGAGACGCTGCTGCCTTTGTCCTGTAATGGTGACAGATGACCGACTGGGCAGACGGGGGCCGTCCAGACGCCTAGCGAAGGAGCGAACAATCCACTGCGCGCACACTCACAGACACACACACAAACACTTGCATAAAATGCCTCTCCACGAGCGGGCGGTGTGATTGCGGGTAATTGTCTCTTCTCGGGGCTGCGGTGTTAGTGGTCATCCTTAACGATCACTCTCAAAGAGGAGTCCTAACTATCTGTCTTTTCAAAGGAAAGATGATTCCACTTTACCGAGTCACGCCTGAGCACCCTGCAGCCGCCGCCGCCGCCGCCACCACCTCCTTCAAACACAAGAGCCAACACAATACAGCTTTAAATGTTAGCACATTAAATGCTGTAGGTGCAAAGTGGAGGCACATCAAAGCTACACTCAAAGGTGCACCAGGAATGCAAAAGGAGCAAAAAGAAGGTTTCATAGATTAATTCAGAGTGAAGAAAAGTCATCTTTACTCACTATTTATTTGGAAGTTCCTAGCAGGTGCTATACAGAAAACGCTCTGGAATGTAGAGCTGCACCTGCACCTGCTGCTCACATAAGCAAAAACTGACAACAGGTTGCCCCTCACTTACTTGAGGTGAGTCCATACGCCATATTTGACATTTATTTGAGATTTACCATGGCCTGGATGACTGAGAATATCCACAAATATGATCTAGGGAGACCACCTGACAATCTCTGCGCCCCCCATAGCAGGGGCTGGGGCTTCAGAGGGGCTGCTTAGCTGAATCTGTTAGTTTTCTCTGCCTGACGCGTTGATCCTTTACCTGGCCGAGGTTTGTTTTGCTGAAGAATACAGCGCTCGGGGGGCTGAGTGCTGTGTTTTGATAAATTCCTGGTGCTGTCCATGGTGCTGAAGTCGCTGATGGATTTGTATCTGCACCTTCTCCTTGAAGTTCCCCACACTGTCAGTTTCAGCTATTATATTCTATAATTCTTATAATATAATAATATTCTATAACTCTTTATAATTCTATACTTGCGTTGCACTCTGTGGAGCACAGTCACCTTCACCAATATGGAATCAAAATAGAAATATGTGGGAGGTAGAGTAGAGTGAGCCATTTAAAAAGAATACATTAAAAAAATCATCATCTGATTACATCTTGTTTACAAACTAGATGGATGGCATAAATCATCATTTGCTGATCTGTTAAGTGTTGAATCAAGCTAGTATCCAGCTAGTATGCTAGTATCTTACTTGGAATGTTAGTGTAATATTAATGATAATGTTCATTTATATGGCACCCTTTGTGAAACCCATGGTCACTTTGCAGATACAGCAACACAAACTTTAAAAAAAGAAGAAAAAGAAGCATGCGATCGAACAGTACAGCGACTGTAAATGGCTGGAAATGTTGCATTTGCCTCAGACCTTCACTTGAAAGTGATGTCAAATAGTGATGTAAACTGCAAAGACATTTTCTATAATTGTGAATCAAGGACATTTTTGAAAAGAAAAATTGTGAATGGGGTGCATTTTCATAAACCGAGTTGGTGCAATAAATGTATAAAAGGTAAAAGTATTTGTATCAGCAAATATTGGCCATAGTGGAAGTGCCCTCTTAATCCGAGACATAAATGGGATTTTGTGGGGGTCATTTTTATGTCATGCCAATGAGTATTGCCCATGTTTCAAGAAAAGGAAACAGTCATGTGGGTAAAAGAGCTGATCTTAAGATGTTGTCGTCTCCATTAGGCTTTTCCACTGTGATTAATTAATTCCACTGACAATGAATGGAAACATGGCTAATGTCACGCTAAATTAATACCAACACAAAATCACAGATGTAAAAGAGGAAACAGTCTCAAAAAGCTCAGTTGTATATGTTGTTTATCCCACACAACACACAAACTGTCACTATTGCACATCATAAATAAGTGGAATCACATCTTGCAGTGCTGCAGCGACTTAAACCAATGGGCAGAGCTCAGGGGCGGGCACGCAAAAAAGGCATGTATTGATAACTTATTGCGTTCACATTAACACGTATCCATATAATCACCAAAACTTGCAGAGTTAAAATGATTGGTTCTCGATGACAGATTAATTGCTAATACGCATAAAGACGTCCAACATTTTTAGCCACATCCATATATCCATGTTCAGGTATATTTGGTTACATTTTGTCATGTTTATCAGCATGCTGAAGTCCTGGATTAAATACAAGTTAGATTCTTGGGTGTTGCCCACAAAGATCAATTTGGTTTGTGTTTTGAGTCAGCCCCCTTTGTCTCCCCAAACACAACATAAGAGGACAGTTTTTCGATCACAGAGGTTGAGAACATGAAGCGAATGGTTGGATGTGTCCTAAAGTTCGACTTTTAGCCAAACAACACTCAAACACATGTCGGTGATAGAATCAATGGGTGTAAATGGAGAAAGCCTGTCATCTTGTCCCGGCATGGTAAAGAAGAGGTGTGAGATGTTCAGTCGTGGTCCCAGTAGTCTGAGGTGTTAACTTCACTTTAACTTGTTTGGTTGCTACCGTGTTCCTCCACTCGAGTGTGGGAATGACGAGCTTTTCATGCTGTTTGAAGTTGGTGTACTTTCTTCAACTTTTTGACTTTTCAGCAATCCTTTTGTCTTTGTCGCTATGTTTAAATGTGCTGCATGATTGACATAAATAAGGTGGATAATCAATGATTGGATTATTATTTTTTTATGTAGTCCCAGACTAATCTAAATCGTGATGCGATTTTTCCGTTTCATGGAATGATCTCAAACTGTTGCTCGGCAGGTGACTCACTGTATAATCTAATATTCATTCTCTCCCCTATTAACCGGTTACCCTAATCTACATACTTCCTTTCAAACTCGGAGCCGTGTTCATCCATTCGTCTTTAATTCCAGAACTGCAGGATCTTATTAGCACATGTCACCAATAGGGATCAATATTGAGAGGATATGGTCAATGGCCGAGCCCTCATTAGGAGATACCCACCAGCAGGCCTGAGGGCAGATCAGAAGACCTGGTCTGAATATTGCCTTCAGGAAGGGAGGTGTTTTGTTTTTGTTTTTTTTCCTCCTTAGTTTATGCACTGCAGCGGTCATGTTGCACTCTGTGGAGCATGAGGTGGAGTGTTGTGTGGAACATCACCTGCAGTCAGTCTTCTGGCTCTGCTTCTGTCTAGGGGAGTCAGGACATGTGGGGAAACACGGCAGCATTTCAGACAGATTTTATGTGTTATTAGATTACGTAACATCTAAGGCTTTGTCTAACTTTCAAGGGGGGTGGCATTGTGCCACAGTTGTAAACATAAAGAGCAAATGTTAGTTATCACTATCGTATGGGGTAGGGGGTTGGAACAGTTTAAAAAAAAAAAAAAGCTCCTCTATATTTATATTTCCTCTGTATTGGACGCTCTGCACTATAGCAACTCTATGGGCACATTCACACCAGCCATCAGACTCAGAAAGTCCAGTTCGTTTGGGGGGGTGTGAATGCACAACTGAACTCCTGTGCGGATCAATGAAGCGAGGTCAGGTCCACCTAACCAAAATGTCTTAGTCCACTTCAAGTGACCCAACTGCAGGAAGCAGAGTACAACACACTGCATTATGGGTAAACACAAAACAAACACACATGGAGCATGGCAAGCTTTTCTTTACTTTTTTTTTGGCCTACGGTTAGGTGTGTATTGAGGGCAAGGTACAAGCTCAGAAAGAAATATGGTCCGAGGAAAATGTATCACAACTGCTGGTAAAAAAATAATAAATGCTTTTTCAAACTAATTAGCAGACAGGAGGTGAAAAGCTTATTCAGGGGGTTGAGTTCAGTTGACAGAGTGCATTGTGAAAGCAAACTCAAACCAAGTCTACCGGACTACAGCATGAGACATCCAACAGATCTTGAAAGGATCTCATGAACTAAAGACGAAAAGGTTCTGACGCTGAAATGTAGGTGTCAACTGGCTTTCACAACATGGTTGTTTTCAGTATTGCCTTGATAGTTAACTTCATCCTTCCAGCATTTATGCTCTTGATGTGGAATATTACTATAAAACAGCGGCGAATCAGTTGTCCAGTCGACTGGCAAGACCTTTAGCCGGATACACATGAGCAAACTAATCCTATAGGGCGGATGTACTACGAAGCAAGACCAGACACTTTAAAATAAAATGTCTTTTTATTGAGAAACCTTACTACTATGAAATGCGTAGCCATTAAAAGTGTAAAAATGTGGAACAATAATTTAGGTGTATATTCCAGGTCTAGATGTTGCTTCAACTTTCCGGGAAAACTGAGATGAATAAAAGCCTTCTCAAGAGGACGCTTACTGTAGAAGTGCCCGGATTAACTGCACTTACAGTATGTTGTAAAGTGTGTGTGGTGGATAAAAAACTACACACGTGTAAGGCAGTGGAAAGTGGTCAGGGCCAAATTGCTTTATCTTTTGTGGATGAATTGAATAAAGTCCTATCTGGCTTTTTGGAATGTTACCACAGGGTTCAGGAAAACAGGTTAGTGGAACAATCTTACTGAAATTTCCAAGATCCTGTTACATACTCACCAAGCACTCAGTCAAGGCTGTTAGGGAGAAATACCTTAAATGCTTGGAGAAAGAGAAGTGCAAGTTCACTTTCAGGTATAAAAAACTGGAGAATGGGTGCAACAGCTCTGCAAATATGAAAAAAATGTCGACTTTGAGGTGACATTTTGCGTTGTGCCATCTCACCTTGGAAAGATTTGTGAGGGGTTGTTGAGAAAATCCTTCTCCATGTCATGTTTGTTTTGTCCAGGCAAAGAATGTTTGTTGGTCAAAGCTTTACGAGAAACCACTTCCAACAGCTACTCAAAGGTTTGATTGGTTTGTAGTTAAGAACGCACAAAGCAACACCAAGACGTGAAGGCAAGACCAAAACCATACATATCAGAGAAAGATCATCATAGAACGGAACAGAAAGAGTTTTTTTTTTTATTCAAAGACATTTGACAGCAGCAAAAAAAGCCTCTGCAATATCTATATTTAATTAGCACAAAGCAACAAATCAACAAAGATTTTTTCGTTTATATTCTAGAAAATAGGTCTTTCTCTTGACTTGATCTGACTCCATGTTGCTCGGTGCATAGGCAGCTATTTACACTCATTTCAAACATTTGAGGCTTTTTTGTTTCTATACCAAAATCAAATTTGTCAGGTGAATGTGATGTTTCAAACTCTACTGTTCATCATTTCACCCATTCTTTGCTGTTCACTCTCTCTGATATACCGGCACAGATAAATAAAACTTTTTTTCTGCATCTGTGTGCAAATCTGCCACTGTTTTCCCTGCGACCTATTGGGGGAATTAAACTCCTCACAGGTGTAGCAACAGTAGCTGGTGAGCACGGCTTAACAATCGGCCAATCGAGAAGCCATCAGGGGATCTCACTTACCTTTGTCTCTCTCAAACAATTTGTTAGCAACAACATTCTGTCACACAGTGGGTCACCAAGTGGAAAGAGTAACCTTCATCCCACCTTGCACACACACAAACAACCCTGGTTTACCAGCATCCAGGTGAAAAATAATCATCCCTGTGTACCAATGTAGCGTAATTATGCTCCAAAATTTGGGGATGATTCTAAAAACTCGAGCTTATGTGCTGTGTTTGTTTCTGTGTGTACATCTTTGCAAGGTGGGTCATTTGATAAATGATGCCAAAGTAGAATAGACTGGTGTTCAGATGGCCTCAGCCTTGTAAAGATGTGACAAATGACGGAGCAGAAAGTATTGATTCCAATCTCTCTCTGGTGCAGTGTTTCACTGTGAAGGCTCTGCGTGCATGCACACACACACACACACACACACATGCACACAAACACACATCACACGTTCATGAGCAGTTGCATATACAAAGAATCAAAGCACAAGGACACATAAGTGCGCATGCATTATGTGCGAGTATGGATTGTTGACGCCACGGTGTGTGAGAGCATATGGCGTGTGCGAAAAGGATTGGACATGTATGTGAGCGTGTTTCAGCAGCGTGTGTCACGTACTGTATGCCGGTGCTTTGTGCGCGTGTGACCGGCGTCTTTGTGTGTGCGCGGGCCCACTCGTGCGCCTCCTTTGTTAGTCGTCCGTGTTGGGATGCCAGCAGGAGTCCCTGGTCACACACATTAAAGTCTCCTCTCGTTCTGCTTTAAGCCAGCTGTGTTTCTCCATGCTGTCAGGAACATTCAGTCACTCTGATGATGCACGCGCGTGTGTGTGTGCGTGCGTGCGTGTGTGTCAGGTTGTTTGTCAGGGTGCATGGGAGTGTGCACCGCGTTAGCATGATCACACAAGGGGGCAAAGGTCAAAGACAGCTAACCAGTAAAGGAAGGTGTGTGTGTGGTGGTGGGGTGGGGGGTTGTATAACCAAGCCAATGATGGGAGAAAAAACAAAGGAATAGACAGATTCTTGGAAAAGAAAGGAGCCTCAGTCATCCCTTTTGTGGTGAGTGTGGGGTTTCCCTGTTACATAAAAGCTCTCATTAATTATTCAATCACCAGTGTCCTGTGGTTGATTTGAAAACAACCTCTGAGGCAACTACATGCCACAAAATGTCCCCCGAGCCTCCATCAATCGTTTTCTGACAACGGGTGAAGGGAGAGAAGGTGTAGAAAAATGGGGAAAATCTCAATTAAATACGTGCAAATCCTTTCTGCTACCTCGTGATGTGGTTTACTGTTTTAATTATTATTGTTTAAGGGGTTTATATGTGTGATTTTACCACCAACTGCGACTGTTTTTTGGGGGATTTGTTGGAAAACATCACACCCTGTGATTACTATTTTTTGCATTCAACAATGTTATGTAATTGCTGTTTATTAATTATATTTCATTAAATACACAACATTATCTGGTGTTTTGCTTCTCGTGATCACAGTGAATGCTTGATGTTTGCCATTGTTGGACCATTTTTAATGAGAATCTCCAAACGTGCCTGAATGCTGACAGTGACGGTCTGTCTGCTCACCTCATGGAAGATGGTGGGAGGGGAACAAATGGAGGGTAAATGTAGCTTGACATGTGTGTTTTTGCGTCTCCCTGCCAAAGATGTCCAATATGAGGCCATTAGCGTGCATTTTTGCATGTGTGTGTGTCTCTTCGAAACCACTTCATGCCCGACACACACAACACAAAGTCTACGTGTATTTACCGTGAGAGAGGCCACTTCAGATACGGTCTTCAGGAAAGATCTGAAGTTGCAGACAGGTGGGCAGGACTTCAAACCTCGTCATTAAGGAGGCTTTATCTACAGTACAGAAATAAAAGGCACCTGATGAAGAGGATGATGCGGAGGAGTAATTAGGCGGAGAAAACAGGAAATGGATTCACCGCTTTTATCTCTTTATCCCCTGAAGGATAAAGCGAGTTGGAGTGAACAAATAAGAAAAGGTTGAGGGAAAAACAACGTAGGTAGGTAGACGGACGGACGGACGGACGGACGGACGGATGGATGGATAGATGGATAGATAACTGATAGATAGATAGACAGATAGATAGATAACTGACAGACAGATAGATAGATAACTGATAGATAGATAGATAGATTGCTGTCCATCCATAGTGCATGAGTGTTCAGTGGGGGGTCAGTGCAAAGGTCAAAGGCATTCGGAGGACCAAACAACCCCAGCCCCCCACCCGCTTCATCTCCTGCAGCTCCGCCTCCCATCACCCCAGCTTGCTCCCAATCAAGCGCTCCCCACTCCCCTCTTCTTCCAGTCTGTGATGTTTGTGCTCACCCCCACACTCCTGACGCTGCTGCAGGCAGGAG
This sequence comes from Mullus surmuletus, assembly GCA_903171835.1. Taxonomy (NCBI): domain Eukaryota; kingdom Metazoa; phylum Chordata; class Actinopteri; order Syngnathiformes; family Mullidae; genus Mullus; species Mullus surmuletus. Next base: position 153,216 of record CAESWR010000136.1, on the reverse strand, counting down.
GGGGGGGGGGCATTACTTGCAACCTTTGACCTGGGGAGAATTGACTCTTCACCAGGCCTGTGAGGTCACTCCCCCTTGACCTCCCAGGTCATCCAGTCAGAGCCAGCCAATCAGGGCCGTCATTGGTTCCCTCCCTAACCCCTCTGAGGGGAAAGAGGGTGGGTTTACAGCAGTGGGGGCAGCTGACCATAACAACATACCACCCTGCTGTGATGCAGCATATGTTGTAGCGTCTGCCTATCATGGCTGATCTGTAGGGTTTCTGTCACAGCAGTCAGCGTTGACAAGCCTAAGCTTGTGTGTGCAGTGTGTGCAATGCTAAAAAAGGATGTGTGATGAGAAGTGTGATCATGTTAATTGGGACCTGCATCTGGTCTAATAACTGCAAGAGGGCCCCTGTATGAAAGACCCTGGGAGCCCCCAGGTTGGGATGTGCGCTCCTGCCCTATAGCCCCCCGCTGTTCTGGTTAGGTCTCAGCGAATGGACCTTACTGGAAAGTGATGGAGAACCCTTACGGTCATGACCGTTGGTGTAATCTAATGACGGCTCACTCAGAGCAGGAGGGAGAAGTGGACATGGGGGGGGGTTGGTCAGAAAGGATAGTTGGAAGTGTGGGGGGATGGGTGATCTGCTGTCCTCGGGTCTGGCCGGCTGGTGTTGACCTCTATTCAATCAAATCAGATAACCAGCTCTGAGTCAAAGCCATTGTCTTGTCGTGTGCCGCTGAAAGCTGAGGTTCCGCTTCTTCACCAGAGGTTTCATTAGCAACAAAGTACAGCTTGTTCATAATTGAGATTCACCTTCTCCCTTCCCTTTGACTTTGAGGATATTTTGACTTTTTGGGGGTCGACTGATTCGAGCAGCTTCAAAAAAAGATCTCATTTGTAGGGAGAAAAAAAAAATGTAAGAGGACGGTTGGAATATTTTTATAGTTTAGCAGCCATTCTCATGATATGTGTGTGTGCCGCATGTGTGAGGCTACCCTGCTGACCTCCAGGATTTATGGGCTGCAAGTGTGAGAGCTTTGTCACAGCGATAGTATATCTGCAGGACCCATTGTGTTAATGCAGTGTGTGCGTGTTTCTGTGTGTGTGTGCGTGTGTGTGTGTGTGTGACAGGGACTAATTCCATTAGTGGTCTAGTGCTACGGGAGATGAGCAGGGATTGACAGAGCTGCAGTCGTAATGAATTGGCTCTGGCAGCATCACTCAGCCTATAAGTTCTCTCTCTCTCGCCCCCCTCCCGCCGTCTCTGCCGCTGTCTCTCGCTCAGCAACACTTTCATCCCTCTGCCTCTCGATAAACACACCCTCGTTAGAGCCTGTCTCACTAATCACCGCTCTTCATTATGGCCGTGTTCGCTTAACTATGCAGTTTCATTACAACTGCTGTGCCTGCAAAAAGCCAAGCTACCCGCATTTGCCAGTTTCCTCTCTCTATTACTGTCAGGACACATCCACACAACCACTAATTAGCTTTTAGTCAGCCTAATGTTTTTGTTGGGTTTTTTTTCTTTTCATTTAAGTGAAGAAATCCCTGGGTTTGCACAAATGTAACAAGGACTTTTTTTTTCATCAAAAGTTTAGGGTTAGAATTTTTTTTTTATAAAAAGATGGAAACATTGATTTACTGGAATTTACAGATGACAATTCTTCCCAATTTTCGCAAACTGCATCAAGATCTGAACAGCCTCTACAAACCAGCACAGCAGTTAATCTGCAAACTGCACATTGACTCGGTTGATCAGTTCAATAAAATATTCACACAAATTATGCTACAAGCTTAATGACCACAACAATATTCATAAGAACTTGTTTTTTCACTTATGAAAAAAAAACTTTAGATTGACAACAACACAGGAGCATGTGAGACCCATTTATACATCACAGATGCTTCTTCAAGATGAAGTATTGAGATCAATTTGCGGGTCAAAAGCTGAAGTGTTGAGGAGCGAGGGGACAAGGAGGCACAAAATAGGGAATCGGGATGGACCCTTAGTTTGATTTAAATATAAAACACTTAACTGTTCCAGTGGAGGCGTGATGTATTGAATTCAGGGGCTTATCTGTTCACCTTGAGATCAGGTGTTTTTCATATGGGTGCAGTGAAGGTCTGTATTAATGGTCAGAGGCAGGCTGAGATCAAAACACGGTCTGTTTATGACTCGAGCAAGGCCCAATAAACAGAAATGGCATTCGGTGAAAGCACAGGTACAAAAAGGGGTTAAGTGAAAAAACCTGCAAAGACATATGTAGACAAACAGATCCTTGAGACATCTGGGCAAAGGTGCATCACATTCAGGTGGGCTCAGGTGGAGGGTTAGTGAAACGAGAACAGTGTGGAACTACAGGGTAAAACACGAAACAGAAATTCCATAACTAGGATACAGAGGTGGTCATGACAGTCTGCACTCCCCCTGTCAGCGGGATAACACAAAAACCACCCGGCCAATTTTCAACAATCATGGTGGCGAGTGTGAGCCTTTTTGGGAGGAATAACCAGTTGCATTTTGTTGCAGAGTCGATTTTCATCAGAGAATATTTCATGGACCTTGGCAGACATACTCTCACCAAGACCTGAAACTTCATTTCATTTATTTTTCTGTGCGTACTCATAAAATCGACTTGCCCCAGACTTGTCATGTCTGGAAGTGCAACCATTGCACTGCCAACAGCAGGTGATAAGGAGAAAAGACCCTCTAAAGCTCCTTTCCCACTGCCCAAAAAATCAGCAGTCAGCTGCTATCTGCAGTGGGAAAGGGGCTAATCGGCATTTTGATCCGGGTCAAGCGACTCTGCATCCAGTGCAGGTTCTTATTAACTCACCTCCGATTGGCTCCATCACACTTATATTAACGTGATGACATCTGTGTGTGTCATCTTTGCAATATGAGCCAAAAATTCCAGCCACCTTCGTCCCATCAGAACTCGGAAATAGTTATGTTTGAGGTTTCCATTTAGGTTCTTCTTCTGATTGTAATATCCTGCAAACAGAGCGAGTACGCTTCCTCTTCTTCTTCGTTATTCCGGGTTATTTGGCGCTGTTTAGTGCATTGCTGCCTCCCACAGTTTAAAAAGTAGCACTGCAGTTGGTCTCTAGCTGTGAAAATGAATAAATGAAACCAGATGAGAACACGAACAATCAGTGATTCCGACCTTCGATCGTATGACCCTGGACAAATTTTAAAACCACGGGGGGGGGCAGGTGTCATTGTTTACGTCACTGTGCTCCTGATGTAAACAAAAAAGCCCATTTAACATGCTAATTTTGCTGGGAAATTGGATAAGGAAGTGTTTGCCTTTTCACAGTATACTGAGAGTCCTCTTGGCAGTAGAAAGTTCTGTACAATTGGTAAGTGACACTTTCAGCTGCCCACTGATTTAATCCTATCATCTACTTGAAGGTGTGGGGGCAAGGGATCAGACCGCACGCAGTGGTCCTTCAGTCTTACAGAAATCTAAAATCCCTGCTGGTGGCCATCTAAACTCTCTCAGCAGCCATTGGTGTGTCTCAGCAAACAGATCTGCATGCCATTTCTAAAAAACAGCTGTCTATGGAGGCTCGCCAGAGTGTGTAACAACAGCAGGTAGGCCAGTGTTTAGAAGGTGAGCCTGTAAAATAATGCTAGGGTTTATATTATCTAAACTGGGCATACAAATGGGATTTTCTAACCACATCATTAAGGTAAAACTTGTTTGTAAATCACTTCTTGCATGAGAGCCATTGTCTGAGATTGTGATGTCATCCGTCAAAGCTAAACTTAGACACATTTTGCAGAATGTCGCAGAAAATCCAATGCTATTTCTTTTTTCAAACTGGTGTGCAAAATATTGGGGTGTTTTCAGATTGCTGTAAAATCCATGAGGTATGATGATATTTCCTTAATCAGAGTAGAGCAGGAATGTGACTTCATCAACCTGAGAGAAGTATTGATTGTTCTTGTCAACTACAAAAACATCG
>CAESWR010000136.1:79085-90114 GCA_903171835.1 Mullus surmuletus | reverse complement strand
GAAAAAAAAAAAGATCTTCGAACATGTCAAACCGCAAGACGGAGAAATGCACGTTGTGTAACGTCAAGTGTGGCTGATGAGTCAACTCTGCTGTGAATTTTGAATTGTTTGCCTCGTGAACTTTTTTGGAGAAGATAAATATTGGGGGTGTAGTAGCACACAGCATCACGAGGTGGTATGGTTGGTTCTGTAAGTAAAAAGGCAAGAATCATATCTATTAATTTATTTTGAACGTCGGGGTCAAAATAGGCCCTATTTAAACCAGTTTTTTACAAAATGAAAAGTATTTTTGGCTAACATCTATATCTGATATCTTAGTGACAAACCATATTCTATCGGTTTGGGGAACCTGTATTTTTCATACCGTAAAATGGTAGTGGTAGTGTCGCACAAGAAATATGAATGCAACCAGCTAAACTGTGCATCCAGCAGTATTGAAACTCATTAATCGAGGCTGCACAAGCAGATGTGGCTTTAACCGTGTCTCAGCAGGCTGTCTTTTCTACCTCAAATATTGGCCAGTCATGTAGTTTTGTCCTTTGCCAACCAAGGTAGGTTGCAATGTGTGCAGAGGTTTTCACAAAAAGCATGAACGCACGCAGTCTGATTTGCAATCCAGATTGGCTCTAAAAGGAGCAAAATCCACTTCAGTTTTTTTTAAAGTGCAGAATCAGACGGCACACATCCTCAGTGGCTGAGTGTTATAAAAAATCACCACTTTAACCAGGTTCACCCCCCAAACACACATTTGTTCTTATGCTGTGCTCTAGTGCAAATACATTATGATATAATATTGATAAAAACTGGAATGTCAGGTGACAGTATACAGTAAGCAAATAACAGTTAAGATTTTCCCAAGAATCCCTGCAGTAATACTAATTAATAAAGGAAAATCTAATATAGGCTGTTAAATATCTGTGAAGCAGTAACTGATCTTTCCCTAACAAGGCAATCTAACACTTCTTTCAAAGTAATGGATACGCCGTCGCCTGTGCACACGCGCACACACTCTGCTAACAGAGCACCTCAGGGGCTCTTTGAGGAGGCATTAAGCACATAGTTTATTAACAGAGGCGCAAGGTTAAATTAATTTTGAGATTCATCGCTGCGAACCCCTTTCTTTTTCCTCCCATTATCTCGTCTCACACTTGGGTTTGATGGGTCCACTGTCACCCCTGGTGTTCCTTCATCCTCATAGTAAACTAGCTCACATTGTGTTCATCTGATTTTTATTGGTCAGTTTTGTTTTTTTGTGGGCGACCTTAACTGTGTAACTTTTCACAAGCTCTGACAATTGTGCGCAATAAATGCTATCAATAATGAATTTACAAACCCTGAAAGGTGTCCAAAAAGGAGAGAGGCACCAGCTGTGTGTTCGATTCCCTGGCAGATTAATCAGTCCGTCTGGCCAGGTTTCGCCCAGACATGTTCAGACTTCTGGCCAGTTCTTCTCTGTCTAAGGCGGTAAATTCCAGTCATCAATATGCGGTGAGCGGCACACATTTCACAAGGCCCATGTGGCTCGGGCCGTTCAGATTGCTCAACCCCATCTCCCATTTCTAGAAATTAGGCTGAGTTGTGCAGGAGAGGTCAAAGGTCAATGCGTCGTTGGTGGACGGGATGGCTCCAGTTACAGAGAGAGGCTGGCGTGTCCTACTGCCCTAGTGTCTGATACCAACTACTAGGCATGGTGGTGAAATTTAATCTGGTAAAGTGCAGAGTTGGCCTGCTTTCCTTCTCAAAAAAAGAGTGGAATCTTTTTGATTTAATGGGAAAAATCCTTTCATGCCAGTCAATATGGATAATTCCCCTTGTGGCAATCAATGGTAGTTTGTGATTTTGACATTACTAAGGCTAAATAATTCCCACTCTTCCTACTTTTTCCAGTACTCCTGCACTCCACCTTACGTAACATGTATTAGTTCATGAGTTTGCAAAAGGCCCTCTCTGAATAAAAGGAGCTTAGAGGGTCTGTCTGTAATACGTACAAGCAGAGGGGCCGGGGTCACAAAGGGCACGGCGGACGACAAAACAAAACCGGGGTCACTGCGCCCGAGAATAATTTTTCCGGCATTTCAGAAACAATGAGAGGGAGAGGAGTAGTGAGGTGTGATGTGTGATAAATAATGAACAATTAAATGTCACAAGAACACAGTATTCTCTTCATTCCCCTCAGCCCTCCTCACTTTTGCCTTTTTTTTTTTAAAGGATTAGCTTTTGAAGGTATTTGGGGAACATTAATAGTGACCCTGTCCTCTGCATCCGCACCTCGAAGCCGCAGAGTGCGACCACACTTATGGTTTTGGCACCTAGCGACTCATCTGAATCACAGAGGGGGCATAAGTACCTTTAAAGGGCCTTGTTTGCTGCGGTTGTCAAAGACGAGGAGAGCCCGTCGTATCTCATTCCTCACCTATCATGTCCCAGCTGTCTGGTATTTTTTTTGTCTTTATATTTTTAATGAATATCTCAGTGTACAGCATCCAGGAGTGTAGTCGTCGAAGTCAAAAACTGATTGCTACCAACCTGTCCCTCCTGTTTGTCGGAAAAAGGTGTTCTAATAATTGAAATCAGGTGTCATGTCGTGCGGCGGCGGAATCCCGCAGGCTCCTGGCGATCCTTCAAGACATGGGTTACCTAACCAGAGAGGCTGCCATTGTTAGTCACACTTTCGTCATACAGTGCTGACCTAACAACAGCGAGGCAGCTGAGCTGCGCAAGTGATTTAAAAGAGGATTTACACGACTCTGCTCAAAAAAAGGGTTTACTGCGGCTAAGTGTGGGTTTAAACTTTCATATTAGGAAGAAAAATATGTTTTGTCAATAGCTGGCTGTCGGCTAAGTGTATGAATTTTATTTTGGTTCTCATGTGGCGATTTTATCCATCAGAGTAAAAACCGTACTGGAATTTGACTTTGTAGATTGAGAATTAAATCGGGTCAAAGAACGCCACCCTTTTCCACATCAGCTGAGACAAGGTTCGTCTGTGGAGCACCACATGATGGAAACTTTTTTACTCCCAGTGGCTCGCAGCATGTTTACCATGTGACTCAGGTTGTATGTGTTGCCCAGCTGCTCAACAATCGCTCTGTTTATGGCTGAATAATGGGTGTGAGCGAGAGGGCAAGGTGGTGTGACAGTCTGGGGCCAAGTGTGTGTGTGTTTGCTGGCAAGTGGGAGAATAATGGCAGCTGAGTTCACGAAACAGAGGAAGGGTTCTCCTCAGATGGGACTGTACTAATGCCCTTCAGCCAATCAGGGCCTGTTGCTATGTGTGTTGTGAAGCTGCCCCTTTTTTGTGTCTGGAGAGAGGGACACACAGACGTCACTGATCCTGAGTTGATAGTTTTGAAGAACCATCTTTGTAAATCAAGTGAACTTACCAAAATCTTTTGGAATATGCAAAATATAAAGAAAACTTTGTTACTAACTAGTGGCTGTCAGAAAGCACCGCAAGTGTAGTTATGAGGTATGCTGGTTGACAACGTTTATAGTAGGATTTTAAAACACTAGGTTCCCCGTCTGCTCGCTGTAATTTAAAACAAATGTTTCAAGTCTATGTGCATCGAGTTCAACAAGATTTTGGATCTCAGCAGTGGTGATCCATTCTTTACAGTTCAAACACAAACATGCCATTTTTTTTGGCAGGGTTCAAGGCTTTTGAGTGTCTCGGCAGTGGAGAGACAAAAACAGGAAAGGTGAGCTGGCAGCTGACGCGTCATTTGTGTTATTACTGCATCATTAGGGCTCAGGTTTAGTGGGCTATTGTCTGCTGCTCCACTACAGGCCGCGAAAGGAGGACCAGACCAAGCTCAGAATATCATCACATAAACATCTTTAGTGTCAAACAGACGACCTTTACAACTGCTTAGTACACACGCCACTAGAGACGGAAAACAAACGTTTAGAGCTCATCATGTGCATATGTACACACACACATAAACTGTTCAACAGGAGTGTTAGTTTTCTTTAAACATGTCCTCGCAGAGTCGACGCTCACTGTCACAAAGATGCATATTGGTGCAGCTCATTCCCACACATACACTTCAATCACCGTGACGGGAATGTTTAACACGGTGTCGCTGTTGCCTTGGTAACGTGTGTGTGTGTGTGCCCCCCTTCCCCCCTCTCTTTTCTTCCATGGTCAACTGATGTGATCATTGATCACAGTTTTCTGCTCGTCCCAGGTCAGTCGGTTAGGGGAAGGTTTGGCCGAGGCTTTAGCAGCAGATTCTGTAATGTCATGACTAAAAAAAAAAAAGAGACGCTGTCAGTTCATTGTGCCTCAGAGCATGTTGTGGCTTTTGTTGTGTGAGGAATATGTTTCGCCCATATTGAAAACCCTCTCAATGGCACATTTGAAGACTTGTTTTTTATTTGGTCAGACGTTCAGCGAGCACAAAGGAATAAACACTGAGTACACACTGAATTGCTGAGTGTGTTTAGGTTAGAGGCTCACAATTTCTGTATCAAATTTGTATTTCTGTATATTCAAAATGAAAGGTAAAAACACATCTAGATTTCACACCAAGGAAAGGAAAGGACCCCTGTCCTAATTTGTGTCAATTGAAGATGCCAACCTTCTGATTTCTTTGTTTTATTCCTTTTAACAAAACCACAACAGATACAAAACTGTCAATGTGTGACATTGGCTGATACCATGAGTACTCAGACAGTAAGTAACCATTTTGAATATTTTCATTTCTCCAAACATTGTCAATGTAAATGGATAAATGAATACAAGAGAATTACAGCACATTAATTAACACTGTGAACGCTATCAAGTTGCTCTGCTGAGTTTGTATTGTGTCAAAGGATACTACACACACACACAGACGATTACATATACACACATTCTGAGGGAGAGGCACTGCTCTCTCTGGTCTAGCTCCACCTCAGGCACCATACTTTTGCTGTTTTGCATATTTCAAGTCACACAGCATGTGCGAAACCTCGCTCTTGTTATGAAGCGCTCGCAGGAAAAGGAGGTTCAGTGGAGGGAGCATTTCTTAAGAGATTTCTCTAAGAGCTCTGGGTGTTGCAGCCCTTCGAATGTATGGGGGGGGGGGGGCTGGAGACGCAGTTCAGTTGGTCTTGCAGACCAGCTGGGCTCCAAATATAGCCGCTCCAACTGCAGTACTGGCCATGGAGCAGAAAAGATGTCATTGCAAAAAAAAATCCTGTGGTGGTGAAATTCGGGTGCCAGAGCTGCTGACAATTCAGAATGGCCACCTGCCTTATGACCCTGTTATATCCGTTCCCGAACACACAATTTAGGGTTCATCCAGGTGCAGGTAAACAGTAACCCACATTAACAGAAGTCCACCAAGAAAGGTTGGGTTGATGATAAACGGACAAATAAACAAAGTCAGAGATTAATTCCAGCACTGCAGCAAATGTGTATCTGAAGGCTGTGAATACTTGTCCACTTGTGCAATTATTTCTCGTCGGTGACCACGGATGCGCTGCCTTGTCTTTCATAACGTGGGCACAGCCTGCCAACACCATCGCAAAGTCATTGAACGTTTCATTGTTGGAACCTACACTTTCAAGTCGGAGAGAGAGCGAGGGGGAGAGACAGATAAACAGAAAATAGGAGTTACCAAGTTGCATCTATATTTATCTCACCGGGGGCTGCTGTAAGAAGATTTAGCATGGAAGAACTGTCAGTGTAATCTCCAATTCTGCCTCTGTATGTTCATTAAAAAGTGCCGCTGTGCGCTTGTACAGATGTTTATTAGAAAGACATGATCCCAAAACCGGGGATCAAATTTCTCCAAATCGTAACAGAATCAATAAGAATTTATCTTATAACACAGCGCACTTGATAACATGGCAGCACAATATGAAGGTATGTATTGCATAACAAGTACAGAGTTGCACCACAATCCACTTATTTAAAGGCTATATTGTGATTTAGGGAAGTCAAGCACTTTGTCGTGACAGAAAACAATATAATGATCTACTTTCTTATTTGAATAGGTTCAATTAGATTTGGGATTATATTCACATCACACAGCCCTATTTGATCACAAATAGTCACATATTCAAAATACTGTGTACTGCCTGTACTGTGCAGTGTGTGGTTAGGCTACTATGACAAACGCTCATGTATACATTATGATTATATGATTATGATATGATTATAACAAAGATTTGCACAGTTCAAGTCTTTCCAATGTAGCGATGATCATTTGTTTGAGACCGTAGATTGATCCTCCATGGTGGAATGATTTGAAATTGCCACACTGTGCCGTCACACACTTGGTTACGCAGGAATGCCAGTGCATGAGATGTGTTTGTTCTTCGTCAAGGACATCGGATTCTATCCTCCAGCAGGAAAAAGAATTAACCGACAGGCGAAGTTGGATCTTTGCCGTCTGGCTCCGCTTGGAGAGGTAGATATGATTGTGTGTTGAAGCTCCACACCTCAGCAAGACCGGTGGAGCCGACGGCAAATGCCCTGCAGACACACACACAGCCTCCCAGCCGCCTGGTTATCTGGAGTCTGCAGGTTTTTAAATAACATTCAAATGACTTGCATCATATCAGCTGAGGACCTTAAACCAGTCAGGGAACCAGAAGCGCTCTTTAAGGAGGTAATCTTAAGAATCCTCTGTTCCGCTCGCCCTGTTGTTCATTGCTGAGATTGGCCCTGATTTACAGAGCTTTCTTCTCATGCCGTTTATTATTTATTCATCTTGAGAAAATCAAGTCGGCCCCACTGGGTGAATTTGGGCTTCAGTGCTATCCCCAGGAGAACCTCACCAGTGGCTGTGGTTGGGGTTATTCATTGACTTTCCCAGACAGCGTTTGCTGTTTTACTGGAAAGTTGCCATTACATTATTTGCTGCACTACTGTTTACTTAAAATCTGCATATAAATGGTAAACGTTCCTCAGTTGTCAGTCTTTATGTGTTGCACTCCCTCGGCACAAGTATGTCGGTTTCTGCACTCTCATGACAGTTCAGAGGTTGCTTTTGACTTTCTAAATATATTCCTACTCAAATATTTCCTCGGTCCATGCTGCCAAATGCATTGTTTGGCCTTTACATTGCTGATTTATTACCTCCGCTGAGGTGCTTTCACACGCATCTGCTGGTTTGTCTGCTTACAGCGTTCCCCACACCAAGATTTTTCAGCAATTTTTTGCAGGGGAGGAGTCAGGTATAGGGATGGAGGAAGGAGCCAAATGTGGTGCGAAAGCCTCCAAAGGGATGAACCCTGGAATTGCAGAACTGCTGCCTGACATCAAAAACAGTCAAGAGTTTAGAGATGTGGAAATAGATGTACAAACACAATGTCAGCAAACAGACCCGGGAGTTGTACCAGTGGGAAATATTTGTGCCGCAATGATACAAATTCTGTAGAGTCATAAGCAGCTAAATTAATGGGAGAAAATAGATTTAAGAGTTTAAACTACTGCTTGGAATCCCATTTCCATTGTTTCTGGAATCACTCTGTTCCTTTTCATGCAAATCTATGCAGCACTGAGCGCACCTGCTTTAAGAGATGGTGAAATCTCAGCCTGAATCTGACCTCATACATCTGCCCTTCATGGCTGCAGAAGACGGAGCGGATGGTTTCTATATTGCCGCTGCTCAGTCTTTAATAACCAACGGCTCAGCCACACTATCGGTGTGCTCATCAATGTTGTGTTCCTGACTTTGATCCGCCGCTGCCTTTTGTCTCGCACTGCTGGCTTTTTTCTGGTCCCCCAACACAGACACATCAGCAGTGAAGAAATTGCCTGCGAGACACAATACAGCGTTTGCTCCCAGCTTCATTTGAGTGAAATATGATCGTACGCAAATGACACGTAATTGAGTAGAGCGGTCCAACCCCTTCTTGAGCTGAGCAGGGGAGGATGGGAGTGGTTTTTGCCATATGGGTACTTACACAGCATTCAAATTAGCTGCGAGCGTGGCTTCAGCTATAGAGAAAGGGCCAACCATACAATGATTGTGTGGCTACGGTGCACGGATTAATGGCCCGGCTTATGCGAGTGTGTGCGCCTCATCTTCCGCTCCCTCTGCTGCCACCTTCCCATCTGTCTCAGTTAGAATAGAATAGCCACAGTTTTTGAATTGTAGGAAAAACCTACCTGATCCTGAGTACATACAATACATATTAGTATATTTTTTCACATGACACTTTAGCCCCAGCATTCACACATTTGCCGCATTCATTTGCCCTCTTGACAGGTCTTAGGTAACGATGAATCACACCAAGCAGTTTGTCCATGTGTTTGCTATCGAAGCTGACCCCTCTGCTCTTGTCCTGGAGGCCTTTTTCCATCCCACATAACACTATAGTGATCTGCTGGCTCGAGGACATGAAGACAGCTGAGAGGTGTGTGTGTGTGTGCTTGCGTGCGGGTGAGTGAGCGTCCAGCCCAAACCAGCCGATCTGTAAGCAAGACGCCAGCAACGTTCGACGGCAGGCAGTCACAGGTCTAATAATAAGAGGCCTTAATCTAAATCCGACCCGTTACATAATTCACATTCACATTATCAAGACTGATGGCTGAGAGGTCACATGCACATAAAAAGAGAGAGATCAGTGTTCTGTCGCCTGTTCTGTCTTTCAATTTGAGTTGGTAAAAGTGTATCGGAGAAACCTATTTACGTTTTCTCTGATTATGGTGCGTTTTATTTTCCACGTCTTGTTTCTTTGAAAACTGCAGACAGAAACAACAAAGTCGACTGTGGTTATTTTAAGTCATACTGATATATCCCGGGTTCATGCTGAATGGAAGTGGTAAAATTAAAAACAAATCTTAAGCTCAGGCTTTCTGGGATTCCAAAAACATACAAGCCGATAAAGAGTCGACCTGTAATATTTTGGTCACAGCAGAGTGGTTGGGTAAGGGGCACAGAAGAAACGGCAAAAACTAAGATTGAACCCTTTAAGGCTTAATGACTGGAAAACAATGCGGCCGGTTACGTAAATTCTTAAATTCTATGGAGCGTTTGTATCAAAGACAGGATTAAAGTGGTGCGAGCAGAGGTATTCTGTGCGTTCAGAATTGGCAGAAACCACTGTCACAGTTACTTGATTCTTGAAATGTTTGTTGTAAGAAAAGATTTAAAAAAAACACCATTGCTACGCTTTTGCCATTGTGCGAAATTAGCCACTGAACGTTACAAGACGCCTCTCTCCTTTCATGTCCGGCGTTCCCGCTTCTCTGCCTTTTTTGTGTTCGTCCTGCATCCCGATCGCCTCCTGGCATCCAATTCAGCCATGTTTCTTTATGTGTATGTGTGTGTGCACGACTGTGTGTAGGCTTCGTAGGAATGCTCTATTCAGGCACGTCGCCCTAAGGAATGACAGCTCTCATCTATACAAGCTGGGCCCCTTAACCAAAGCCTCCATCACTAGTCCTTTGTCCAGCACTGCACGTGTGTGTGTATGTGTTGCTGTGTGTATTGCTGTTGCTGTGTGTGTGCGTGTCTCTGCCTCTTTTCAGCTGTGTTTGTGTGCACTCTGTGGCAGTGTTTCTGTGTCACTGTGTCTTTATTTGCCAGTGCTCATGTGTGTTTTTGGGGTGTATATCGAGTGTTAGTGTTTCCTAGAAAACAGCCAGGGGGGGGCGGGGGGGGACTGGACTGTGGTTACATGTGTGTGTTTGAGGAGGGGGATGTGCACCACGTCTCGGTCTGTTTTTCTCTCTTTCTCCTTCATCTGTGTTTGCATCCTTTCTCCTTCGCTCCTCACCTCCTTCACGGAGGCGTCACTTTTGCACTGGGATGCTCTTCCAGTCTGAACTGAAACAATAACCGCAGCCCACCACTGTAAACCCAGTGTATCTATGCACCCCATGACCTTCACTTTCAACCTTTGCCATATATTTGTGCCTCTTCTTCCCCGTCACGTTTTCTCTTTTTATTGCCTTCATTTTCTTGCTCCTCTTTGTTTGCCTATCCTGAAAAGGTGGTCCACTCCCTGAATATAGCCCATTTGCCCCCCCCCCCCCTTATTTCTTTCACCCTGCGCTTATTGAGCTCACAGCTGGCTAACAGACTCCCCTCTCTCCCCTCCTGTTTTGTGTTGGTCTGCGCCTCTCCACGTGCTGCAGCAGCTCAAAGGCATGTAGGAGGAGTTCCTCATGAGGAATGTGTGACTGGCTGACCGAGTGCGATATGCACACACACACAAACGCACGCGCACATGCATAAAGCAGCAGCAGCAGCAGCAGCTCGTGAGCACACGTCTGCAGAGCCAGCTGAGAGGGGCTCTGTTCCAGCCAGCCCAGCCCTGATGGGAGGAGGACAGGGTGTGTTTATGTTTGTGTTCCTATGCTCATTACCTTATGAGGACATTATTGACATGCTTAGCGAAAGAAAAACATCACAGTAACCCCCCTCCCTTTTTTTGTTTCACTCGAATCAACACTGCCTTGTGATGAGTGGGTAGGTAGGCGTCCACTGTAAGTCTGCCTCTTTGCCTGAGTGTGGAAGGGAGAGAAGTAGCAGTGATTCCCAGAGCTGCTGTGTATCAGCTGACCTCCTGTTGGACTCTTGAGAGTTTTCTCTGGAGGAGCACAGGAGGTACCGAGCTAAGACAGGCTCCTCCACCTCCATCTAAAAATACCGAGCGTTACATCTTAGCATCTACAACACCAATATATCTGGATTTTTTTTGTCTTCATTTTGTTGTGGCTTGGGACCAGCCTGCAAGCTCCTCCTTGTCTTTCTCAGCCAAAAAAACCTGATTATTAAAAGAATGTATCATCAGTGATGGATTAGGTCACCAGCTGGGAATTCCTTGTCACTAAGCCTTCTTGTTCTACATAATTTGCAGTTTCAGTGTTTCTTAGTTTTGTTGCGAGCCCCACCCAACCCCTCCCTCAGTAAAACCGCTGAAGCACCGGTTAGTGCAGCATAACTCCATTTATCTCTGCCTTGTTGTCATGCAGTTCATTGAGTTTTTGTTTTGTAAACAATTTGTCAGTGAGTGTGAATTACATCGCTGACTGTATTTGTGTGTGTGTGTGTGTGTGTGTGTGTGTGTGTGTGTGTGTGTGTGT
>CAESWR010000136.1:32666-56042 GCA_903171835.1 Mullus surmuletus | reverse complement strand
TTTTTCTAGATCCTTTCGGGTCAGTGAGCATAAGTCGAGCGCACAGTGCAGACGGTATCATCCTCAAGCGAGACCACGCCCAGTGGCTGCGAGTAAGGCCAGTCTGGGCTCGGGGTTTGTCTGCCACCTGAAATCCACCGGCCTGTAAAGACAAGCAAGCGGCTGCACTCTGACTCATCACATTTTTCTCTCCTGCTTCCGCTCTCTCTCCTCACAGCTTGTTTTTCATTGCGGAGGATTTTGCCCTTGAAACATGGTGGTGTCCAACAGAGCGGTTGAATTTCAAATCTTCACCTTCATGTTTTTCCGTGTCCAGTGGGAAAATGACGGACGGCGGTTGGGATTGTTCCTGTCTGCGGCTGCATTTGCGTGTTTGCGTGTGTTGTAGTTCAAGGGAAAGGGGGAGATGTGATGATGTGGAGCTTATGTCAGTGTTAACTAATTCAAGTTAATTGTGCCTGACACCCCCTGAAGTGTGAAGCAGGTGTGTGTGTGCGTGTGCGTGTGTAATTATCAGATTCTGGAGGTGTGCTCCATAGCGCAGTGATGCCTCTGTGAGGTGCGATGCTGCTCAAAAACTCGACGTTGCTATTTTTAGACTCTGTCCTCCCCCTCTTCCTCCTCCCCATCATCTCACTCTCCTCCCCCTCTTGGTTGCTAGGAGGCTCACTGCTACGACAGTGTCCTACGGGGGGACTGAAAGGATAAAACGACTAACAAAATGGTGATGTAGGAATAGGGGAGAGAGACGAAGGGCAAAGTTTACCCTCCCCACTAAGTTTTATGCAAAGATTCTTTTAAATTCACCCAGAAGTAGGTAAAGCTGCGACAATCACTTCTCATTGTTGTATTGGAATGCACCAACAGTATATATCCCCCTCCCCTCAAAATTATAATTTTTGAAAAACTTTTCTTCATTTATTTATAATTTTTTGATATATTGTACCAAATAGTGATTTAATTAACTGAAAGCATCCCTGATTTATCTGCAATTTCGGTTCTTATTGCATTACTTTCAGTTATTGACAACAGCAACAGTATCACTGAACACTCAGAGGAAACTCTTGTGTGCATAATTTTATAAAACAAGCAAAAAACATTCTGTCTACCAAAAATATGACTTCGACGTCACTGTCTTGCTAGTTTCTCAATGTATCCACACTTTTAAGATCATCACCAACCTTCATGAAAGCCCCACTTGGGGTGGCAAATCTTGGTTTAATCCTTGAAGAAGGCGTTGCATTGTACAGATGTCAGTGCCCCGTTGCCATGGATTTCAGTGTTCTCGCATGAAATCGGTTTTCCATTGCACAATGTGACATGTATTTAGAAAGTGAGACGAGTGTTAAGACCAGCATTGTCAGGAGGGAAACCTAAAAAGGAGACATGTTTAAGAATTTGCAGTACAGGATAAGTAAGGTTATGTTGTATTCTCAAATCAAATGTGTGTCAACATCAAATATTCTAATGGCATAAAAACACATTCTCTTTCCTTATTTCTCCCCTTTCCCCCCTTTATTTCAGATTTTTTTTATGTATTTAAGGTGGGGTTTTTTAATTTATTTATTTTTTATCCGTGTTGACTGGCAGATATTGCATCTACCTCTGGCAAATCTTAGACCACACTGCGAACCGCACTGATCAGTGATCACAGTTCCTGTTGGTGTGCATGGAGAAAGGATTGGAGATGGAAAAAAATCAGGACAACCCGGGGGCTTGGTGGAGTCTCAGGTCTCAAGACAACCCTTTAAAACAAGACAAATTGAGTCTAATCTGTGAGGCTGAGTTATCGAATATGACACAGTGGCATCAGGTACAAAGAAAACCTAATAATAACTCTTGAACTCTTTTTTTTTTTTAAGTTAAATCAAGAGATAAGCAGGTGGTAAGGAGGATGAGGGTGTGTGTGACCATGATGTCATGATTCAGATGATCGGTAGTGAAGCGAATGGCCAAATTAATGTGTCGTTCTCATCAGGCTTTCTACAATAAGGCCTTTCTGTCTTGGATCTTGTCATTGCTAATTTATGTAATGACGCTAAATCGAGACTATGAAATCGTTGTCAGACGTCCAAAGAGAGCGTCATCAGCTTGTCATGTGCTGTGCTCTCCTGTGTGCTCATCGAGACATTTGAACGCGCATGTGGTATTTGTTAATCATTTGCTGCAATTTGATATAGATGAGAGCAAATCCTCTCTTGTGCTCAGCTTATAACAGGTTTTAGTGAGTCTAAATCCCTGTAGTGATTTGTGGGTGTGTGTGAATGTGGACTTAGTAGGTTGTGAATAACGACATGAAGGAAACGTAACGATGGGAGTTCGCACACATTTTTACAGTATCAAATCAGTGGTCAGTTTTTCAAAATTAGGTTAAAGAAAATTGAACTGATGATCTGACATCAAAAACGCATAAATGGCATAAAAAAGAATTTGCTCTGTTAAGCCTTTTTAAATTGTTAACTTCATTTTATTATGTTTAATGAAGTGCCAAATGTACGCAACTGAGTCGTTGTGGGGCCACCTCGCTGACAGCACATGCGCAACCTGTCTTAGGTCATCGCTTTGGTCTTCGTAGTCAATGCAAAGTCAAACAGTTCTTATGTCATTCAAAATAAGATCTGTATGTGAGTGTGTGTGTGTGTGTGTGTGTGTGTGCGTGCGTGCTCGTGTGTGTGTGTGTGTGTGTGTGTGTGTAAGTGCACATGCATTCACATCGGAGAGCTGGATTCCTCAGACATGTGACCGGCTGTGCTCATTGCTGTTTTTCCACATGTCCGTGATCAGCTGATTGCCTCCAGTCACAAGTCCTTGAGGTCTGGAAGAGTTTTCAGTGCTTGCGGTTCATGACCTCACAATCAGCTGTGTTCTTTAGCTGCTCGTTTCTGACCATCATTGAGCATGTGTTTGTGTCTGTCGTGTTTCCTCTGAGGTCACACTCTTTTAACTGCAGGGAAATTTAGGAGAAGGGCCATTCTGTTGTCCTTCTCTTAAACGGCTTTCTGCTAAATCACACAAACCTCAGTAATAAATGCACTCATAGTGCACAGCCCCAACCTCCCTACACTCCTCTTTTTCAAACATTTTATTGCTCACAGTTGCTGATATTTAGTGAATGCTTTCTTTGTGCTGAGGACTTACAGGAGGAGGCATGGCCTACGTACCTTTAGTTTTGCTCTGAAATGATGCATCTTTACTCTGACTGATGGCAGCCACAAATGTATAGTTTTTCTTGTTGAACCTTTTCAGTTTTCCTTAAAATAGATTATACAGGAAATATGTTTGTGTTCACATAATATGAAAGAAAGTGGGCACTTTCTGCTTTCTACTCTCTCCCCTTCTTGCCCACCATTCTGCCTGGTTGTTAAAAAGTAACTATTTACAATTTACAACACTTTACAACTTTACCATTTACAAGCTCTTATCACAGCCTCACTAAAGGCGGGGTATAGGGAGCAGTGTGAGCAAGCCAGCTGTTACCCAAGATTGCCAGCTTCTCATGTTAGTCTGCTAGCAGTTAGCCATGTTAGCCTGGTTGCATTCATAGACCTGGCTCCTAATGTTGGGCGGTTGCAAGTGTGCCTTTTCTGGAAAACGCAACACAAAATGTGCAAATGTACAACATTTTTGCTCTCTATATAATATTGTCCATAGGCCTGTCACAATAATCAGGCCTTGTGACAGGCCACAATAATCAACAAATCAATATATCGCGTGATAAATGACAACAGACCCGATAATTTTGCCCGTCTCGATATATTGCCTCGTGCATGTGTGTTTGTTTTCTTCGTCTCACGCTACCACACACGCTGGATGTCAAGAGGGTCAACTTTGTGAATCGCTCTCAGCACCTGGGTACATTCCTTTCATTGTGGAATGAATGAAGGGAACCCTCCTGTCAGTCATCCAGTCTCTCTGTGTCATTGGGGGAAGGCGGGGTCGTTAGCACACACACACACACACACACACACACACACACACACACACACACACACACACACACACACACACACACACACAGTGAGCCCCGTGAAAAGTTCTTGACAATCCAATTGCAATGATAAATACTCGCATTATTATTTTATTATTACTTTAGTTAAAAAATTATATCAAAATAATGTTGACAATAATATTGTTTATCGGCAAAAAATTGTATAACAATATATCGTCCAGCAAAATGTGTTATTATGACTGGCCTAATTGTCCATGATTGAGTTCACAAATCTATATCAAGATTAAAATTCTACTAATTAAACAGTCCTACTTTGAAGATGGATTATATTACATTTAGGAAATCCAGATAACTGTTTTCAGAAGAAACCATGATTAGTTTGATCCTAGTCTTCATCTCTTTCTCTCCTGTCTCTGCCCAGTGTGCTCGCGTGTGGATCCCAGACGTAGAGGAAGTGTGGAAGTCTGCTGAGCTGGTCAAGGACTACAAAAATGGCGACGCCACTCTGCAGCTCATGCTTGAGGATGGAACGGTGAGTGGAACTGTGGAAAGTGGGATTGAGAGAAGTACACCTCTCTAAGGCACCAGTGTGTTTCCTCCTCCTCACTCTTTCTTGTAACCTTTTGACACATAAGAAGGGCTAGTTAGTGGATATTGGTTTTACCATTAGCACTCTCCACAAATAATACTTGCTCACAAAGGTGCCCCAAGGAGCAATTTAAAATGTTCAATCGCAAATGTAATTCCTCAGCTGAGACCGCAAAGGTCTACCAGCACAAAGGCCACACTACTATCACAAGCACTCCTGCTGAATGTATTCTGCTAACCGCAATGAATAAATATTTGCCATGGCACGTAGTAAATCTAACCGCCATTAATGACAAGGCTTTTGTTCTGGTTCGTTGGCTGTCAAGATCAAATTCCTCCAAATCCCTCAAAAAAAGAAAAATGTTTTTTTCACTGCAGGTGCTTTGATAGGGATTCGGGAACTTTGTTTGGATTCAAATTCCAAGACAAGCTAGCAAACGTTCATGTTGGCTCAAAAGATGCGGTTGATCATTATGAAAAGATAGTTAATCTGTGGCAAGAAGTCAGATGGTCACATGCATTCCAGTTGTTATTATATGGGCAACAACAAAATTAATATATTATTCTCAAATGGAAGATTGAAGGATGAAAAAGTGAACACAAATCAACATGGCAATATTTCAGAATGACTGTTGTGAGCCATGCCTAATGATGTTTCTGAGACCTAAAATACAGTTAACATCTTGGTACTGATCATTTAAACGGTCAGATCTGTTTACAATACACCCGTCAGACTTGTAGAGGAAGTTCTAGATATCTCTACATGGGCCCTGTTCACAGAAAAAAAATGTAGAATAATTATAATTATTTGATTGGACTGGGGACATAATATTTTTTACTTTTAAGTCAGTGATTGGAGCAACAACACTGTCCCAATGATAATGTCACTGTGGAAAATTTGGACACATTTGGAAAAAACAGTTGACTGTGAGCTATAAAGTAGAGTAGAGTCGTCCAGGCTGCCAGTTGTACACAATTTATGTTAACTTATTGTTATTAATAATAATGATGATGATGATGATAACAATAATGATATAATAATAATAATAATAATAACAATAACAATAGCATTTATTTGTAGAGCACTTATCAAAACAAGGTTAGAAAGTGCTTTATGTGGACACATACAAACACTTACAAAACAGGTACCCAACATATCCCTCCAGAGCAATTGGGGCAAGGAAAAACTTCCTTTTAGGAAGAAACCATGGGTAGTCCACGACTCAGGATGGGCGGCCATCTGCTTAGACCGGTCAAAGTTAAAGGTTAAAGTGCTTTCTTTCCCTAAAATTTGTTCTCTTTGTCAAATTCATAGCCTTGAAAAGATTGGCCCTTTTTCTCGAGTTTTCAGTCTTCAATTTTGACGTCTGGCTGCGACTGGCCTCGATCCACTCCGAACCATCCGAACAATCATGCTTGCCACAACTCCAGTGTAGCCCTATAACCCAACAGTGACACATCCCACAATTTGGAAAAGCACACACACTTGTTCATTTCTTAAAGTCTTATAGGAACTATTCAATCTCCACACTCTGCACACACAAAATTTGTACTCCACGATGATTTCGTTTATTTCTTTTACTTTGTGCACCATCTTACCACCAACAAGATCTTGGAACAAAACCTTTGTTGCACAGCAGACACTTCAAACCAGAGAAAAAAAACAACAAAAAACAACACCAGAATCATCCTTTAAAGCCCATTGAAAAAAGGTGTTTACCACTGGAAGAAAGGGTGTGAGTGAAAAAAATTAGCATAATCTTTAGGTGAACAACGGGTGTTCAAATTATTGGCCCTCTGCAAAAATACTTCCATTTTCCCTTGTTTATGTAGCGAGGTTAAATCCTTTTTGTCTGTGTGCGGGCTTTCATTTTCAATCATTGTCTCTTGTTGTGAAATCAGAACACATTACTCAACAGTCAGCTTTCGGATAACCGTGTCATCTGAGTTTGTACGATTCATACAAGGCAGCATGGAGTCCCCCTTCATGTCTGCATGTCTCTTTATCCTTCTAAAAACGCTCTGTCATCTTGCTTACCCTCAGACCATCGAGCATAAGCTGGACCCCAAGACGAAGAACCTGCCTTACCTGCGAAACCCTGATATCCTGGTGGGCGAGAACGACCTCACAGCGCTCAGCTACCTCCACGAGCCGGCCGTGCTGCACAACCTCAAAGTCCGCTTCATCGACTCCAAGCTCATCTACACCTACTGCGGTATGAGGGCTGCTCTGCCAGTGACACCCAATCTTTGTTGCTTTCGGGGGTCTTTGCATCTGAGGTCAGCGAGGGTACAAGTGGCAGGGCCCCCTTCAGTGTACAGGTGCATCTCAATAAATTAGAATATCATAGAAAAGTTAATTCTTAGTAGTTCAAGTCCAAAATCCCATATTAAGTATTGAGTGCATATAGATGGACATACTTTTCAGAGGCCAACATTTCCATATTAAAATACTTTTAAGATTGGTCTTTTGTAAAATTCAATTTTTTGGAGACACTGAATTTTACGTCTTCATTAAATGTAAGCCATGATCATGATAGTTAGAAGAAATCAAATAAATAAAGAGATGAAATGTTCCATTCTGTATGTAATAGATCAATGTAATATATTAGTTTCACTTTGTGTCTTGAATTACGGACAATACTAATTTCTATGATATTCTAATTCATTGAGATGCCATGCTAAGCTGATACAGATGGGCTGTTTTGATTGCTCCTGTGACCCCCCGTCACTTTAACCTTTCTTCCAGGCGAGCAAATATTGCAGTATAGTTTCACATACAGTGATCACATCATCTGCTTCTACATTACACAAAATCTGCCTTTTGTGTGAAAGGTGTTCCTGCAAATAAAGAGAGCATTGCACTCTCCGTCTTTGGGCGGTCCATCACGTTCTTATGAATGTGATGTTAAGGGCGAGCTTGGGAGACTTTCTTTTAAAAAAGAAAATGCTTTTCTTATATTCATTCTGATCAGAGTCATTTACAAAACTTGATATTTTAGATCCAAAGGTCAGGTCAGCACCACTGTGACATAATACTTAATAAAAAAACAGCCTGTCCACTGTGGAGACACACATGTCACAGAGGCAGGAGAGTGGGATTACAATAGCTAGTATCAGAATTTATTTACACTTAGTTGTTGAAGAAGTGTGACCTGATATATGATGCCTGTTTTTTCTCTGAGTTGAGGATGATCTCACACCCTCCTCTTCATGCTGTGTTGTGTTGTAGGAATCGTCCTGGTGGCCATTAACCCGTACGAGACGCTGCCGATCTACGGCACGGACATCATCAATGCGTACAGTGGTCAGAACATGGGGGACATGGACCCACATATCTTTGCCGTGGCAGAGGAAGCTTACAAACAGATGGCCAGGTTTGTGTGTGTGTGTTACCTGAGTAGTCTCCTTGTCGCTCCAGCTCTCCCACTCTTCTGGGTTTGTAGGTCAAATCCACGACAGAAATAGAGCTGTGGTGGTCTCACTGTCTATCTCTGGCTCTTCTGGGAGTTAATGTCACTCATGCGATAGCGTACACATGTATGTAATCTTTAATCGGCGTCCTGAGCTCCCTTCCTGCTTTACTCGCACATTACACAGTATTTTAATCTGCCAACTGTGACTCTGTGTGTTCAACACTGCTAAAGTGTGTGTCAGGAGCAAGTCACAGTTACATTCATATTATTTCCTTTTTTTCCCCAATTTTTATAATACCGAAGAGTTTTTTTATATCTGCCTTTCCAAAAAAGGACATGCAAAGTCTATTTACTAGCATGATGCATCAGTTCTGCACATTTGGTGAGACCAATCACATCAATCCTGGGTATTAGATGCTGGATAAACACAACATACATCAGTTCAAGCGCTTGGCCATTGATGATGGAAATGTATCTCCTCACGTTCCAATCCAGTGCAGCTCACACGCTTCAGCAAAACAAGAAGGAACCCCACCCTGTCAAGGGGAGGGTAGAGCAGAGGAAGTGAAAGCTGAAAGAGGGCATTGAGAGAAACCTCCTTCCCCCTTAGATGGTAGGAGATGCAGTCTGAGCTTGGAGGTGGAGAAAAGCCAACTGCGAACAGAGCCAGCCTCCCTAAGAGCAGCTGCACTCCCCTGAGGAAAGGTCAAGCCCAAGGATACGGTCACCTTCCCCAGACATCGAAACACACAAAGCAACACTGAGCCTATTAGATATGTTAACGCCTACTCGGCCCGCAGCTACTCACAGCGCCTGTTGATAACCTCACCAGACATGTTCTTTGTACCCGAGGCAAAACCTGGTATTGTTTGTGTCGTGCTCCTTCACCTATTAAAACGGACAGGGTTGATTGAGCAAACAGCCACACAAAAAATTCATCTCTGCATCATCATATGATTTACTAAAGCAAGATGAATAAATGAGCAAGGAGAGCTGAGCGATATATTGATATAAAAGATATCTATATATTTTTTTAAACAGGATATGGAATGAGATAATAGCGTTTATCGATTATAGGCCTATATAGTATATTAGTTATGAATGAGAAGAAAATCTGTAATTTGATTTTGATAAGCCATTCGAGTTGTCAAACTAAACTCAAAGATGGCAGATGTTTTACTTTTCTTAAATTATTTTTTTTAAAGATTGGCCTTTTTAAAATAAATATAAGAAAAGTAAAACGTCTGCCAATTTTATTTTGGGGGATATTTTTATTTAAGATATTTTTCTCTGTGCACCTTACGTGGAGCTTTATACTTTCAAAAAAGTTACTCCTTTTTTTATAGATGAAATTGTTTTTTTATTTATTTATTTATTTGTTTTTTCAACAGTTCATTGAAATAGCTGGTTTCAATAAAACTACCTGTGTCATGTCAAATTACACTTTGACTGAACATTTAGCTCACTTTGCTGAAAAAATATTGAGACATGTATATCGTATATTGATATTCAGCCTAAATTTATTGGGATATGACTTTTGGATACCGAGCTCTATGAGCAAATACTAATTAGTTCTCCGAAAACCTCTGTGCAGCTTTTGTTTATTTTTGTTGTCCTTTTTTTTACCAATCTACCAGGGATGAGAGGAACCAGTCGATCATCGTAAGCGGGGAGTCCGGAGCCGGAAAGACTGTATCAGCCAAATACGCCATGAGATACTTCGCCACGGTCAGCGGCTCTGCAAGCGAGGCCAACGTGGAGGATAAAGTCTTGGCTTCCAACCCCATCATGGAGGTTAGGACCGGCTCAGACCATGGGAATGTGTACCCCAATCCCCTCATCATTTCTCACAGCACCATAGATCCAGAATGTTGATCTACTCGATTCCTCTCCTCTCCTCTCCTCACTGGCATTTACTTACTCTCCCCTTCACGTCCCTCCGCACACACACAAACACACACACAGGCTCTCCTTGGCCGGCGGCTGCTCCCTACTGTGCTATCAGGTCTTAAGTGCGTGTGTGCATTTGTGCATTCTCTTCCCATTGAGTCTCAGGGACAGGAAGGTTGGATTGTGCCCATATGTCACGGTCCCTCCCCCCACCAGCTCCTCTGACATCACTCTCCTCCCCCACTGCCTTTCTCACCTTCCCCACCAATCAGAGAAGAGCAGACGGGAACGAACAGAAAGCTTTTCTCGTCGCGGTGATGTCACTCCAGCCTCGGAGTCTGGATGCATATGGTTGCATCAGCCTTTTTTTCTTTTTCTATATTATGAACCGCGCGTGTGTGAGGGAGGGGCGTGTTTGTGCGTGGAGTTTAAATGAGTTTAGCTGATGCAGGCAGAGATCGGAATACCTACGCTGCTGAATGGCTTCTTGTCTGCAGTGAAAGGCCGTGTGTTAAACCTTAACTCAGCAAGCACACAGTTCAACACTGTCGAGGTTGCTGGCTGGCTGGAAGTGTGTGTGTGCTTGAGTGTGTGTGTGCGTGTGCGCGCGTGCGCGCATGTGTGCGTGTGTGTGGCCTCTCCCATCGACCTCAGTTTGGCAGCGCCATTGATCAATCCTGCATATTGAAATAAGACCGCTGACTTCAGATGATTTCCCCAGACAAGTATCACTGCCCCTTCCATCGATCCAGCCTGCGTGTTGGAAAAGCACAAAAATAAATTTGACAGCTTAATACTTAGCTGGATGGTTAAACATATCAAGTACCTAATATGTCCCCGATACTTTATTTTTACATTTCAAACTTTGGCCTCCAGCAAGCATCAAAAAAAGATGATGCAATTATTGGACCGTGGGTCACTTTGCAACGCTGCTCCTCTTTTTATCTTGTTAACAATTCAGCACGTGGCAAACACAGTCCTCCAGGCTGCGACCTTTTTGCACAGGCTTCGTTAATTCAATTGTGTTTTATTTAGACGCCGCCAATTCATAACAAACGCTTATCTCTGGGCACTTTAACATAGAGGAGGTCTAGACCAGGCTCTTAAATATTTGTTTATTCGCAGTGACCCAACAAGTCCCACTAGATCAAGCACTCGAGAAGAGGCCTCGGGGTGTGCAGCCATTTGCCTATACATACTGTATAACAGACGTGGAGCCTCTGATCAGCAGGAAAGTTGTGGTTTAGAAGCATTGGAGGAGTCGAGCTGCAACACACAGCCACTGACCAAACATTGAAGACATAATTGATCTATCTAATATCATCTGACAGTGGGGATCACATTAAAATGATGTGAGCTATTTTAGATTGTAACTCAGAGAGTAAGACACTGCAGCATGCATTCTTTTTAAACCAGTTGTAAACCAGTTTTCTCATCTCGTCTTTGTTTTTTGTCACTCTGTGTCAATGCTACCCCATAAAGCCCATATTTGTGTTAATGTAATTAATTAATTCATCTGTATATGTCATTTTTATGTTTATTGTTTTTTGTTTTTTTCCAGGCCATCGGAAACGCAAAGACAACCCGCAATGACAACAGCAGTCGCTTCGGGAAATACATCGAGATCGGCTTCGACACCCGCTACCGCATCATCGGTGCAAACATGAGAACATATCTGCTGGAAAAATCTCGGGTGGTGTTTCAGGTGAGTTCTTTTAAAGGAATACTAGGCAACGTTTTTATCAATAACGCCAGTGTGGAATGTGAGCTTCTTTTCCGCTTGGTTGACACGGCCGTGCTGCTTTACGAGATCGCACACGAGATCTACGAGATCGCAAATAGAGAGTGACATTGTTGGCTCTTTCAAATGATCCTCAACCTAATCGCAATTCCCTCTGAATTAGACCGTTGATGTGCATGTTCCCCAACACATTGTCTGTGAAAACAGGCCGTTTTTTTTTTGCTGGTTCTCACTCTGTGGCTTCCTGTTCTCCGCCCTCAAACAGGATGTTCTGAATAATCTGTCGAGAATCCTCTGTGATTTGTTATAACCACCAATAATGTAATTTCTCTCTGACATTAGATGTGTTTTTGGCTGACAAACCATTGTAGCTTGTCAGCAGTGATATTTTTTATGCGCATAGTATACGTCCATAATCTGAGGCAGCGGTTTGTCGTCTGGCACTAAATGGTTCTATTGCAGCCAAAATGTACAAGTCGTGATTACTGCCAGAGTTGAATCATTAGAGCTAAACATTGTCTGCTGGTTTCTTGTTCTGCTGGGGAGACTCAAAAATGGCTCCTAAAATAGCTTTCAAATTACAGGGAGATTTGATTTGTCTTGCTCATCTTGGTGTGAAGTGGCTTTGACAGGACATTGCTCTGCAAGATGTAAAAACACTGAATAAAAAAGTGAATGTACTCGTGCTACACAATCAAACTCCTAAGTCAAAATGTTCCCAAAAAGTATGGAAATCAGAGCTGACACATAACACTGAGCCATGTTCAACATGTTTTTATTTCTTTACTGCTTGAATCATGCAGCATTCGCAGTGTAAGACATGGGAGGAGTCGCTCCCGCGAGGGATCATGTGAGTGCAGAAAATAATTAACCTGAAAGAGGTCGGTCAGGAATGACTGGAATTTACCTGTGAATAAATGCTGGATTTTTCTTATTTTAGTTTTTGACCACTTACATGCATCATTAACTTCAAAACTATGATAATCCAACAGTGGCTAGTAAAGCAGATCATGAATTAAGATGATTACTCTCACTTTGAGTATTTCACTGCTGTCAATGAAGTGAAATGCTGTCAACACACACACGCCTCTAAGCAACATGTTGCCTAACATCAGTCTTGTGGGGGAAAAAAACTGCAGCAGCCCTCACAAACTGTCAGCCAAGCCGTGGTGTCCCATAGAGCAGAGGGAGTATGCAGCAATAACTTCCTTCTTCACAAAGACGAGAAGGAGGAAACAAAGTGAAGGCATTCTTTAAGAAGCTGTCTCTCACGCTGGGTTACGGCACAGGCGCGTCTTTCCTTTTGCCTCGCCCTTTCTGTCTCGTCCAACACTTTGTTTCCTCAGTACGTTTAATTTTTGTTTTCTGTTTCCTGCTTAGATCTTGAGATGATCTCTTTTCAGGTCACAGACAGTCAAGGATCTATTCATGCATTTTGTCTGGTTTCCGCCTGTCATTCTGCATTGTAGAAATATAGAAAAAGAAAACCATCCTTTTTCCCCTCATGTCTTTAATTTTAAAGTCAGTGTTTGTGTCTGCTCAGCGATGGAGGCAGCAGGTTCACACAAGCTAATTTACCAACATACGCTCATTGTTTTCGGCGACAGTGAGCAATGAGGATGCTCGTTGGAAAACGCACTTTCCTTGTCACATATTTAAAATACTTGTCTCTGGTTTCGCTCTTTCATAGGTTCGTGTGAATAGATGTGTGTGTCATGGCAGAAATAATGTCGATGGTGGTTCTCGGTGTGACAATATCTGTGACACTCATCTGACCCAAAAACATCCAGCTGCTTCTGTGGAACCCCCCAATGTCTAATAGCCAAATTTTCTGCATGAGTATGCATTGACTCCACCTTCATCAAACAAACAAACCAAAAAAAAGCTTGTAATCAGATCAAAATACTGATAGTTCAGCTTTCTCTAACTATGCACCTCCATGCTTTCTTCCAGGCGGACGAGGAGAGAAATTATCACATCTTCTATCAGCTCTGTGCATCATCTCATCTACCTGAGTATAAGAATCTAAAACTGAGTAAGTGTATCACTCATACACACGGCACATGGTTAAAATCTTTTTGTATCTCACACATGATTCTGTAGAAAGAGACACTGACGCAGCACAGGGGGGCCTTGTAGCTATGTAGAGCGAAGGACAGAAAAGCATGCCAAGTGTTTTGTCAGCAGCGTGCATGATGTTGCTATTCCGGCCAGTGACTCTGGCATTAAACGCAGCTGCAAGCATCAGCCGAACATTATTAGGCATTACGCAGGTGTGTGGGGGACTTTCCCTCCTTATACATGCTGTATAATGTGGAATACCCATAACTCAGTCCTTCGGCACTTCATATGCTTAAAGTGCTTTGAGAACCTTTCATGTAGAAAAAGCGCAGTATAAAATTCAGCCCACTTTTCTCACCCAGTCACCCTAATTAGAATGTTCAGTCAAATTATACCCCCCAAATCTCCCAAAATCAGCACGGAAGACAAGGGAGTTGTGTGAAGATATCTTTTTCACACAACAGTCGACATCATATATTTGTATCAGTTGATGTCTGTACTGTGGGCAGGACACGCTGAGTCTGTGGTTGAACAGGCTTTCACGCAGAGCTCTCCCACTGTGAACCTGCACCTGCTCATCCAAGTCACGGAACACACAAAGCACACACACACACGCATGGACGCGCATGCACACGCTCCTGGCACTGGCACGTACAGCCACCCAGTTGGCACTCTCTCTAAATCACACACTCAAACACAGCTGCTGTCTTTTCCTCTCCCGCTGACTGACTGGCTCAGTAAATAGAGAGGTTGTCACCATCATGTCAATACCTCAGGTTGCTAGGCAACAGTCCATGCCCTAATTTGGTGTCAAGTGGGAATGAAGGAAGCGATTGTGGTAAAGTTGAGCTTATATCAGTCTCACACAAAAGTGCACTTGATTTGAGTTTTCCCCCCCCGAGAACCTGCAGTAATCTGCAAAACCTCGACACATTGTTGATTGTAATGACTTTGGAAATAGGATGAATAGCATGAGAATTCACGGAAGCCATCAGCAGCGAACTAATGAGCATGCCCATGACCTGATGGAATTTCCAACCAAATTGTAAGCAAGCAATGATATACGATAAGTTGAGGTGACACATTATAGGGGAGCAACAGCCTTAATTCAATGGTTCATGCCTAAGTATTTGCAACTTTCCAGACTACCTGGTACACTAGCGCATGATGTCAATGATATTTTAAACACATACTGTATATGCCAAAGTACTTCAATTTTGACAATTCATTTTGAAATTGTTTTATTTAGAAACATAATATCCACTTGTCCTTTCCTGCAGGCAGTGCAAACAACTTCTTGTACACCAGGCAAGGCCGCAGCCCCGTCATTGATGGTGTGGATGACACCAAGGAACTTTGCACCACCCGCAATGCCTTCTCATTGCTCGGTAACAAACCATGACAATATCTACACATCTATGCATGACTAGAAGATGAACGCATTTTAAACCAGCAGGCGCATGATGTCATCAAGACCTTGTAGAAAAATATCAACGAACAAAGAGATCAATTCAAACAGTGCTGAGTACAAACCCTGTGTGTTTTTGTTTTACAGGTATTAATGAGTCATATCAGATGGGACTGTTCCAAGTTTTGGCTGCTATTCTGCACCTAGGAAATGTGGACATCAAAGACAGAGACTCTGACAGCAGCATCATCCCCGTGAGAATGCGGTTTATAACTTTGTGACTTTCGAACTCTACGTGTGGTTGCACATAATGGTCAAAAGTCACTGTTTCATCGTAAACACTTTATTGTAATTTTACGTGTTGCTCTGCCAAATTGAGCAGAAATCTAAAATGAAAATGGGTCAAAGCCGTAAAAAGCATCGTTTGTGGTTCCATATTTCTTATTTATCAGCCTTGACTTTATGAGGAGATGGGTGCCAAGATACGATCATGAAAAGTGTTTCCTAGTGGTTCATGATTTCGGATGTCATTTCACTTTAGTTTCCCTCTTGTTTGCCCATGTTCCTCTTTCACCCTTATACCCAAAGAAAACAATAACTAGAATACAAGAATTGCACTCTAAACTTGAGAGGTGCTTTTCTAATCCATACATTGATAACCATTACAGCTTGCTGCTTGTTCCAACTCTCAATAATCATGGAGAGTAAGCAGAGGGAAAGTTCAAAGTTGTTTTTTTCAACAATGACTTGACAGTGATTGAGGCTTTTTCTCTTTCTTGCAGCCCAACAATGCCCACCTGACAGCGTTTTGCGACTTGGTCGGTGTCAGCTACCAGGACATGACTCAGTGGCTGTGTCATAGGAAGCTGAAGACAGCCACAGAGACGTACATTAAGCCCCTTCCCCGTCTACAAGCCACCAATGCCCGCGATGCGCTGTCCAAACATATCTACGCCAAGCTCTTCAACTGGATCGTGGAGCATGTGAACAAAGCTCTTATCACAAACGTCAAACAGCACTCTTTCATCGGGGTTCTTGATATCTATGGGTACGTCTGTGCATACACATGTTACACTCTTTGATCCAGGCTTTTTTGATGTGAGTCATTTGTCAGATCTATTTCAAAGTGTCAACAGTCGTGACAATGCACACTTTGGGCCAAACACACTATTGGAGTGGATTGTAACTTTGAGCAGGTTCATTAGAATTGGCTCATTCAGGTCTTAAATTGTTAAAATATATTGACTGCCTCTTCTGCCCCTCATCAGGTTTGAGACATTTGAGATCAACAGCTTTGAACAGTTCTGTATCAACTACGCCAACGAGAAACTCCAGCAGCAATTCAATATGGTGAGCATCATATTCGCAGATGGAAAACGATTTGATCCAAACAGGCAGCTAAATCTCTGTTTGTGTGTGTGTGCAGCACGTGTTCAAACTGGAACAGGAGGAGTATATGAAGGAGCAGATCCCCTGGACACTCATTGATTTCTATGACAATCAACCCTGTATCAACCTGATAGAAGCCAAGATGGGCATCCTGGACCTGCTTGATGAGGAGTGCAAGGTATTTTTGCCATTAGCCACTCCAATGTATACATGTGGGGCATAATGTCAGTGTATGATATATATTAAGAAATTGGAGCAAAATGTAAGTATATTCCATCACATAGGACTTGATCAGTGGTGGTGACACAAAATCTATCTCATAAATGCATACAGGCAGTAGAACTGCATGTGAAGCGGAGGCTCGTGGGTTGTGGAACATCTCGTTGAGAACCTGATGTCCATTCACACCCACATTCTACTTTCCGTTCTTCATCGAGCAACATGTCAGAGCCTCCCACCATAGCAACAATCTCAGAAGTTCCCATATTCCAGTATATTTCATCATTTAAGGAAGATAATATAATTACAGAGATGCGGACAACTAGTCTTTCCGCTGCATTTTGTTGTTGTTTTTGAGATTTTCTGACATTACTGCAGAACAAGGCATGGAAAATCTTGAATCTTAATTTCTGCTTGTTGAAATGTCATGCTTTGTCCTCTCAATTCCCAGATGCCCAGAGGCTCGGATGACACGTGGGCTCAGAAGCTGTACAACACCCATCTAAAGACCTGCTCCCTCTTTGAAAAGCCGCGAATGTCAAATCGCGCCTTCATCATCCAGCACTTTGCCGATAAGGTCCGCTTCATTGACATTCAGTATTTGTCATATTTGTGGAATTAAATTGAGCAATCGAGATAAAATATTGTTCCATTTTCATCTTAAAAAAGAAGTATCATGACAGGTCATTGTGTCAGTAATTAGTGTTTTGTTATGATATCACATTTTAGCTCAGTAGGTGATACTCACAGCAGTCTGTCTGCAGTTGCTGCTGCAGCGCTGGTGTGAGGTATTTTTAGGAACGCTGGAGGACAGATGACTTGTTATTGTTATTACTGTGTTCACACAAAAAGGCACTTTTGCGGTGAGGTACTTAGAGTCTCTGAGTGTGTGTGTGCTTA
Source organism: Mullus surmuletus (assembly GCA_903171835.1). Classification (NCBI taxonomy): domain Eukaryota; kingdom Metazoa; phylum Chordata; class Actinopteri; order Syngnathiformes; family Mullidae; genus Mullus; species Mullus surmuletus. Next base: position 38,481 of record CAESWR010000136.1, on the reverse strand, counting down.
GTGGAATAGTTTTTCATTTCCTCCGCTGAGTTGATGCAACTTTATGTTTCATGTCTGTTTTTAGCTCCTCAATATAAGGTTACAGATAAACAGGTCAAGGACGCATCATAGGCTTTTCCTGCAGGGTCCACTGGAATAAAAAACTAAATGTTGAGACCATGTTGAAACACATGTTTATATCAGCAGTTTGTCTTGTACAGAAGCAGCTTCCCAGAGAACATTTTTATGCTTGCTCACACACTTTGACTTGTACTCAGGAGCTGCATTCGAGTTACCTTTTTCAAAATGCAAGGATAAACAATGATAAAATAGTCAGAACATTAGAAATCTTAGGTGTAAGTATACAATAGAGTATTTATCCCCCAAATAAATGAACAGCTGGTTGGGTCGAAGAGCAACAAAAACTCAATTTAAACATTAAAATGAAGGTGACAGCTTGTAACTGATCACAAATTGGAATGAAATGTACTCACAAAGGTTTCTCTCTCTTGGCGAGCAGGTAGAATACCAATGTGATGGATTCCTGGAGAAGAACAAGGACACAGTGAATGAAGAACAGATCAATGTGCTGAAGGCCAGCAAGGTGAGGCGTTTAAACAAAGATACCAAGTCAAAAAGCGAGCCAACAGAGGCACTTCGCTGCAGATGAATGTGCAGAGAGGCATCAAAACACATCAGTGTGCACATCAAAGCACTGCAAGTATCCACAGAGAGGAGCACCTGGCCAGTGAGAAAAATATATTATTCTTCTGAATTATCACATGAAGGCTCAGGGGAGCAGCGCCCTCCACTGGCCATCTGAAGATGATGTTGACGCCAGAGGTGAAACGCAAGTGCACTATCATAATAATAGTGATGCTAATAAAAGTAGTAATGATAATAATAATGCTAATTCTAACAACAACAATAATAATAACAATAATAATAATAACAACAATGATATAACAATATATTTTCTTGCCTTTTTGGAAAGTGTCACAAATCTCTTTAAAAAGGTCTTCCGGGACCGTTTAACAAAACCAAAATGCTACTCATCCTGCCATCGGCTCTGAGCCACCACCTCCCCGGGAAACGGCCTTATTCGGTGTGTGGTACTGCTACACTCTCTGCCTGTTTGCGGTGTTTGTCACTCTGCCCCCTAACAATGACAAGGTGAACAGTGAAATTCTGCCATATAAGCAGCATTTTTTGAAACCCAGACAAGTCAGCATCCCTGATAATATGAGGGGATCATTATCAACTTGTAACATAATAGGTAACCTGACCAGCCATGGAAACACCATTAATGCTGAACACTATGGAAGCAGATGATTCCGCAGCGTTATCTGGATAATTACATATTTGTGAATTCGGGAGTGATAGGTGGAAGGTCTTAGAGACTTGGAATCAAGTGCGGCCAATAGGTTATATCAATAAAAACGAAACATTTGTCGGTATGAGCAGTATGGACCAGAGTTGTTACAACCTTTTTGTTCCAGAGATATGGCCCAATGGTGGGTGCACCTATGAAAACATGGGGATGGAGGCATGCATGTTTTCATGCATGTATTCACATGCATGCATGTACTCTAATGACCGAGGGCTCTAAAGACCCCAAACTTCATTTTCACAACAGAGCGTCATCGAGCCTCTGGACCAAAATGCTGTTTTCACACGTGTAGCATTTTCAGGTCAGGCACCATGGCCAGTCAAATAGAGACCCCAATTCCCAAATAAGGGGTTATGGTTAGTGTTTGTCTAACCTTAACTTGGGTTCCTAATTCCCGAATGAGGGCTGCCAGATTGGAAGGTTGGGAGAATTGTGCTGGCTAGAATCTACCCACTAGAAAAAGTGAGTAAGGATATGTCAGTACTTCAAGCACCTGTCAGGCACACAGGAGTCGAGCATTCAAGGCAATGGATTCCAAAAATCCTTCGCACATCCTGTCACACATAACAGAGTCACACTTTGAATCCTGCTGGATGTAAATTCAATGGAATTACACCCCAAAGTTTGATCTGAGTAAACACCATCATCCCATCCACCTCTGTCCACAACATCTGCATCATAGGTTTGCCTGTTTTTGTTTCCATTTCACTCTCAATTGTAGATGTTTGTTCTGGGTGATGGATCATGGGTGATGATTCAAAGCTTGGCCCAGTATATTTTCAAGTTTTGTGTGTCCTTTTCGTTTTTAATGTCATTTTATTTGTCTTGTCACTGTATCTCCATGTGTGTTGTCCATGTATGTTTGGTTCTGTCCTCATCATGACAACCCTTCCCTGCCAGCAGAAGGTAAACTGAGGCGTTCGTGGAATGCCGGTCCACCCGTAGTGCTTTCTTTTGCTCCTTTATTTTCTTTTTCTTTATTTCCTGCCCTGCCTCTCTCTCTGGCACGGAGTTCTTATCACTCTAACAGCACGGAGGAGATTGAACTTGCGTGTGTGTGCCTTTGTTTGCTGCATGGGGAGCACGAAAGGCACTGGGAGGGGGGGGAAAAAAAGAAGAAGGATTTTTCTTTTTTCCAGAGTGATGCTGAGAGCGTGCAGCGTGTCGAGCCTTTTGTGGTTGTTCTGCTTAATGATGCTGGCAAGACAGGCAGCATGGCACAGCTCCGAGCACAGCAGGAGGACACACCGCCGCTGAATACATCACACAGCATCCTCCTCGTATAACCCCCTTGGTTATATGAAGCATACAATATCTGATGTGTATGCTTTCATAAAGAGCATCCCTTATTTATCATCATGTTTGTTTACTGTAATGGCGTAGTGATGCCATGCAGTCATATATGGTGATGACAACGTGTCATATATGATGAAACATAATATTTCATTATGTTTTATTGGCTTTTCATAACATCATAACACCTCTCTCTCATTTAAAAAATGCTAATCAGCAAATCACACCACACCAACTTCAAACAGTTCAGGTGATTTCAGTTGATTAAGTCTCATGCCCAGCTCTGATTAACAGACTTTTTGGATTTGATACTCTTGATGCATGTTAAGATGTTCTTTATAGCCTAATCGAGAAAATAATTAAAACTTGAATCAATAAGAATGTAATGCTGAAAATCAAGCGTTTATCGAGCTTTGTAAGCCTCCGTGCATCTCGCAGTAAGGGGAGCGCATGCTGAGTAAGTAGAAACTGTTAGTGAGTCATTTTTACTCATGTATGAAATGAGTTAAACTAATTTCTCAGTAAATCAGAGCCCCCCTGCAGCGGCCCCATGCTGCCAACATCTCATTCTGACTGTGCTCTGGCTGCTGTTCCCAGTTTGACCTGCTGGTGGAGCTGTTCAAGGACGAGGAAAAAGCTACTACTCCTACTGGACAGGTCCCTGGAACCGGAGGTCGGACTCGCCTCAGCATCAAGCCAGACAAAGGCCGGGACAAAAGCAGCAAGGAGCACAAGAAGACCGTCGGCTGCCAGGTTTGTCATCCAACAGGCAGATTATTATTTGGGAATTTGAGTGGTTTTCAGTTTGGAAGGATCCTTTCTGTTATTGGAGTCAAATTTAACTTTGATGATGCTTCTCTCGCAGTTTCGCAATTCTCTTCAAATGCTCATGGACACTTTGAACGCAACCACTCCACACTATGTGCGCTGCATCAAACCAAATGACTTCAAGTTGGCGTTTTCGTGAGTCCCACCCACTTGCTCCATTGTTATTCTGCAAAAGCATGATTTGTTTGGCAAAGTTTTTATTTGGCGGGGGGGGGGGTTCTGATTCATGACAGCCATTTTGATTGTGATTATTGGTTGTCGGCAGCTTTGATCCGAAACGTGCAGTGCAGCAACTCCGAGCTTGCGGTGTCTTGGAAACCATCCGCATCTCTGCAGCAGGTTTTCCATCCAGGTATTGATGCAACCCAGCAAGTCCTCTACTGCTTCACTTCACAGACTCTCATTTCTTAAGTTTCTGTTGTTAGGAATGACAGTTGTTTACATTTTTAATGCTTTGTAATGTAAAAAATGCTGTGGGCTACAGCAGGATCGAGCCGCTTTGATTTTAAAAATATCCACTACGAGACGCTCTTTCTTAATTTGCTCTTAAATGGATAGATTCGGTGCCTGAGAGTGGACTGTATAATTAGATTTAAAAACAGTGTACTAGCACAAACACGCATTCCATTATAAATGGAGACAGGGAACCATAATTAGTTAGATTTGTCCTTGTGTGTGTTTTATATTGCATGACAAACGTATTCAGAGATTTCATAAATCTAAGCAAGTGTACGATATTGTTGTAGTAATAAGCCACTTTTCCTAGACAATTCTCCAAAATTAAAAGTATGACTGATGGGTTGAGTTGAGGACTAAGATTATTGAGTGTGCTGACTTCTTGTCTGCACACACTTTAGATGGACGTACCAGGAGTTCTTCAGCCGCTACAGAGTGCTGATGAAGCAGAAAGATGTTCTTCCTGACAAGAAGTTGACCTGCAGGAACGTTCTGGAGAAACTTGTGCAGGTCCGTTCCTTTGGTTTCTCTTTTTTTATGGCTACACTGTACTTCTAATCTTGTTTTGTCTTTCCAACCGATGTCTTACTGCTGTGCACTGCTTTTCTCTTCACTCAGGATCAGGATAAATACCAGTTTGGTAAGACCAAGATCTTCTTCAGGGCAGGCCAGGTCGCTTACTTGGAGAAGCTGAGGGCGGACAAATTGCGTGTTGCCTGCATCCGGATCCAGAAGACCATCCGCTGCTGGTTGGCACGCAAGAAGTATCTGCGCAAGCGCAGTGCTGCCATTACCATTCAGAGGTTCACCAGAGGATACCAGGCTCGCTGGTGAGTCGCTCAAAGCTGATGTGACACTTTCAACCACGAGAAGTGACTCCTCATGAACACTTTTGACACGGATCTAAGTGGGTTTTTTTATTCACTGGCTCAAATCATCTTTCCTCAGCCTGGCAAAGTTCATGCGTCGCACGCAGGCTGCTACCCTCATCCAGAAGTACCAGAGGATGTGCATGGCCAAGAAACTCTACAGACAGAAGCAGGCTGCTGCTCTGGCCATGCAGACAATCCTCAGAGCTTACATGGCCCGTCAGAAGTACCAGGCGGTAAGAAGACAATGATAACGCGTCTGATGACAAGACCTTTTTAATTATGCATAGTGAACACTGTTGGTGTTTTTGCAATCCTCATTTCTCTTCTTATTCAATCTGACTGTGTGTCTGCAGCTTCTGCGGGAGCACAAGGCGGTGATCATTCAGAAGCACGCCCGTGGATTTTTGGCCCGACGCAGGTACAAGCGCGCCCTTCGCGCCATCGTCTACCTCCAGTGTTGCATCCGAAGGATGAAGGCCAGGCGCGAGCTGAAGAAACTCAAGATCGAGGCGCGCTCGGTGGAGCACTTCAAGAAGCTCAACAAGGGCATGGAGAACAAGATCATGCAGCTGCAGAGGAAGATCGACGAGCAGGTGAGAATCGCATTTTCGGATTTCTGTCGGTGTCTTCTGCATTGTCTGAACCCTTTCTGTTTCGCAATCTGCAGACCAAGGACAATCGGATTGTCAACGAGAAGCTGGTTGGTCTGGAGAATTCCTATGGGGTGGAGAGCGAGCGGCTGCGCACCGAGCTGGGACGACTGCGCGGGGTGGATGAGGAGTCCAAGAGCAGGGGCAACCAGGTGACCTCCCTTCTGGAGGAGCTGGAGAGACTGAAGAAGGAGCTGGCCACCACACAGAAGGAGAAGAAGACCATCGAAGACTGGGCGCAAACCTACCGGGACGAAATGGAAAAAGTACGGCAGAATTAGCATCTTTTCCAGCCGCCTTTAATTCCATGTGTTCTATCCTCTCTCCATTTGTCTTTGAGAGAATTC
>CAESWR010000135.1:722837-759297 GCA_903171835.1 Mullus surmuletus | reverse complement strand
TGCCGGCTCACCGTCGCCAAATCTGTTCACACAGGTGCGGTGGGTTGTGTGTGTGTGTGTGTATGTGTGTGTGTGTGTGTGTGTGTGTGTGTTTTTATCACCACGGAGCGCATCTGTTGTCGCTCCCAAGCACTAATCTTTAGGGAAGGGTGTAAGAGGCTTAGCGAGCTACTGAGCGTGGCTACCGCTGATTATTGTGCGCGAGGCACGCAAGGCGAAGGCGGTTTAGATAAGCCGGAGGTGTTTGAGTGATACAGGTAAACTGGTGACATTTTTTACAGCCAAGAATAAAGACCTTGCACCTTAACTCACCGGCCCCAGCCAGAACCAATCACCCAAGGGGGGGCAGGAAAAGCAGATGCTCATGTCTTATTTTCCACAGGATTAAAAAACAAAATTATAGCCTGTTTTTTTCCTCCCCGTATGTTTCGGCTCATTACAGATATCAGCGTGATTGACTTTTGGCTTGTCGGGGCTTGCGCGCTTCAACTTCAGTCGCAGCTGTGACGGAGTAAAAACTTTGTTATTGACGTCAGCAGGGTTATGAGAGCCTTGAGGTTGTTGTTGCAGCCTTCCCTCCCTCTCTGTCTTCCTCTCTCTTCCCTTCCTCGTCTCGTGGTGAGGCCTGAAGTCTAACCCAGCGCCGAGTGAATGCTACCATGACGCTGTAGCGCGCACACACACACACACACACACGGACGCAAGCACACACACACAGGCACGCGCACACACAAACACACACGAGGCGGCGAGGGTTAGGCGGAGGAGGGAAGGCAGCGGGACTCGCATGGCCTCTGCTGGCGTCTCCCTCTCTCCCCTCTGACTCCCCTCGGGGCACGGCAGCCAGCACTCCCTCACTGATGAGCTCCCCCTCCCTCTCCCGCTCCCTCCTTCTCACACTTACACACTCACACACACACTTACACACACACACACACAAACACACACACAATATGCCTGCCTACTGACACAAATTACCTCATGCAGACATTTATTTTGAAAGTTTGACGGCTGAACTTTGAGTGATCTTGTTTTGCTATAGGCGTGAGGCGAGCAATCATAAAAAGTGCAGCTGGTGGGAAGACGCCTCACCTGCCCCGCTTGGGCCTCGTGTGGGATAATTTGCAGTGTCAGGCGGGCACAAGCTGTTTTGTAGCGACATTGGTGCTGGCTGAAAGGTTGTCGCGCCCGCCAGTTTGGAATTCAAATCTGTCGATAATGTTGTTTATTCACGCTCTGACGTGAAATCGCTTTTTGATGGATGGGCGGTTGATAACTCGCTGTCAAGGTGTGTTGGCTCTCTATTAGCTGCGCCATGATGCGATAGTCACGTGTTTATTTGATCTCTCTCTTTTGGCAGCTTCAACTGATATTTTGAAGTTACAATCTGTGTTTGGGGACCATATCTGATTATTTAGAGAGTACGGCCGTCATATGATGAAGTTTATTCATTCTGCAGCTCTGTATGTTTGTGCGCTTTTATCTACTCTGTGTGTGCATGTCTTGATTAGTCATAAGCCGAGGGTGGCTGCCCGACTTGCTAGCTGTGTATGTGTGTGTGTGTGTGTGTGTGTGTGTGTGTGTGTGTGTGTGTGTGTGTGTGTGTGTGTGTGTGTGTGTGTGTGTGTGTGTGTGTGTGTGTGTGTGTGTGTGTGTGTAGTGTGTCTCCTCCCGGGAGAGCTTGGCTTCCTCTGCTCTGTTATTTCAGCGGAACTAGCGGAGGCCGGGAGGAAATTACAGTCCCCTCCTCTGGCTCATAAAGACCTCCTCCAATCAAGGGCTCCTCTTGCAAAGTGGAATTAAAAACACACACACACACACACACACCCACACACACACACACACGCCCAGACACACAAACACAGACACAAACACAGCTATAGGCGCGTACCGACAAACACAGGCGAACGCACACACTTATGCCTTCAACTTACGGTCCACAAAGGGTTAAAAATCAAAGTGCGCCTGAATCGAGGCTTGAAGTCGGTCTGTTTGTGAGCGCCGTCACAGATTCGTTCCCCACCATACACCCCTTTTGTTGTAGGTGTCGCGTGTTTGTGTGCATGCTTGCAGGCGTGTTGCTCAGGCTTTGTTGCTATGGTAACTTTGGCGTTGGCCACTGCCTCAGAAGTGTGCAGGACTCTGGTCATGTGGAGTGTATTCACACACTTTTTTGTGTGTGTTTTTCTTTTTTATCAGACAAATTAGGGATCAGCGCCGACCCTGATACAATGTAGCACGCTGGTACAGATCAATAGGAATCGGGATGTTTGTCAGACACAGAGATACAGTTTGAGCAGTTCCAAACACATGCCAACACTCTAGTTTTACTTCCATTTAAGGGTAATTCTGTTAAAATGAACGTGTTAACTAATAAGAAATAACCATTGGCTTTGATTGGTGTCCACTTTGAGCAAGATTGAGCGAGTCCTTGTATGTGCAAGCCGTGTGTGAGCTCCCTATGGTATTTGGGCGCATTTGCTCAGTGTATGAGTGTGTTCGGGTGTGGACCCCGTCAAGAGACGGCTAAAATAAGTTGGAGCATCTGTCTGTCAGCCAAATGTGGTTTATCACGACAAAGCCAACGGCAGTATTTCTAGAACCCTTCCTCCCAACATCTGTGTGAGCATGTGTGTGTGTGCGTGCTAGCGTTTTTCGCCATGTGATTTCCTCAGATAGTCGCAGGCTCGCTCTGTCACATCAGGCCTTTGCAGACAGTCCGGATCTGTCTTAGTCTGACTTTTATTCATCCATCAGTTCGCTCAACAAGCACTTTATATGCAGGATTATAACGCAGAAAACAAACAAACACTCATTTGTTCACTTTTAGTTGTTGCCTATTATTGTTTTTCAGCAAAGAAGGAGTAAATAGGAAATGACAAATCTTGGGAGGGGTGTTGATTATAGAATTTAGGAAGAAAAAACAGATAAACTCTCAGTAATTGAATTTTTAGTCTTAATGAAAGTAAGTAACCATTAGTTATGTCATTGTACATCCGATTTTTTAAGTGAGGTGTTGGCGTGTGTATGAAACTTGGTTGCTCAAGAGTGAAGAAACTCTAGTTTTAACATTGCAATGTGTGTGTCTCATTGTCTTGATGCGCTTGATGAAATGTGTGTGTGCGACTTGATTCTGGATAAACAGTTTACCTTGGCGACAGCCAGCACAATAGAAGGTGGCCGTTTAACTTGGGAAACACAACCTTTTACCTGTCTGTAGAGCTCCCCTGTCGTGGCCTCGGTGGTCCCACACACACACACACACACACACACATTCAGGCAGGCACACACACACAGGCACATACACACACACAGAAAATAAGGGAGGAGGAAGGAGAGAGAGAGACGGAGAGAGAGAGACAAGAGGGAAAGGGGCGAGCGAGAGGCGCGCTGGCACGCTTGACTGCACCGCCACTGACCTCGCAGCGCCGCCTCAGCAGTGCCCCTCCTCCCCCACCTTGCCGCCTCTCGCCCGCCGCGGCGTCCCTCCCCCCATCCCACCGCCCTCCCCCCTTGCCCTGTGCCGCTCCACTGGGCTGAAACTGCCCGCTCGGCTCAGCGCGTGGGGGCCGAGGGTGCAGGAGAGCATGAGCGGCGTCTGTGTGTGTGTGTTTGTGTGTGTCTGTGTGTGTGTGTGTGCAAGTTTGTCTGTGTGTGGGGAGGGGGGGGACTTGGTCGCATGCCTGTCCGCCCCACAGTGCTTTCTCACTTTTTTTTTCTCTCTTTCTCACACAGCTTTGAATAACCAAGTTTTGCCTGAAGTCGTACACACACAAATTGTTATCATTCAGCTTTGCATAGGAGGTTTTTGTCTGTGTAGTCGATGATTTTACAGCATTTATAATCGCATTTCTGAAAAGGTCTTTGTGCATTATGTATGAAACAATGCACAGCACAGGGAGCCACCCAGGCTCTGCTTTAACATCAAAGCAGAATTTTAAACACCAGCTTCATTGATGTTACTTCTGTCGCAATAAATAAAATTACACAGAACCTGAGAAGAATTCTCCAGAAATGTGACACAACAGTCTGTAGTTCTCACTGCTAATTATGGTTAAGTTTGTCTATCACCTATGTCACCATTTTCCTGTAAGAAACCCATTGTTTATGAGCATTATCATGAGAAAGGTATTCATGATATATTCTTAACTCTTTTAACCATCAAGTCACAAATTCATTAAAATGAATACAAACATTATAACTTTTTTGAAGAATTTGCGCTAAAGAAAAAGCTTTGCAGGAACACAAATGAGGCCAAACATGGTCTTTGCGACACATATGATGGCGATAAACATTTAGTTGATCTGTTGTGTTAGATAAGAACCGTGCAGTAACTGTTCCACAAAACAACCACACTCATGAACTTCCTCATACCGACAGGCGATCAAAATGCTTAAAATAGCCCACACAGAGGCCACGGTGTGTTTATGGCAAGCAAAGGTGGTGGTGTTTATTCCGTTACATGCGTAAATAAGTGTCTAAAGGAGCATTGTATTCCTGTGGATGGCGAATGTTTCTGATTAAACGTCGCTCAGAGCTGTGAATAAACTTTGCTGTTCTTGCAGATATTTCGGCTACTGCAGCTTTGGTTGTGTGCAACATGCGATTATCTTAATTGTAACCAGATAAGTCAAACATCAGGTCTGTCGTTTCTTCTTGTGGCCTGATCAGAGCGCGGCCGACGCCTTTTTCGATTCTGTGTACGCACCAGAGGTCACAGAGTGCAGTGGATGCAAAAGGGTGTATCTATAAACAAACGGTGTCACGGCTAGTGGCGATGACCGACCAGGGAGGGAAAGAAAATGTGCAAAGCTGACTCACAATTAACACTTGGGGTGTAGTGTTTACGTCTCTAGGTTTTCTGCTAATAGGATATTTTCCACAGACGGCTGACAATCAAACTAATCATATAAACTTTATCATTGTTATTGGCTTACTGAGAAAATCTGGTTATTATGAACCCTCAATAAAACCACTGCTTTAATCTGATTATTCACGGCACTCTGGTTTTACCGGTCGTGTTTGCATACCGAGCGATCTCAGTTTGACGGAGGCCGACAAACTCGTGGTGGATCATCCTCCAAAGGTGCACCTGTGAAAATATCACAATGCTTTCCGTGTGTTGGAGTCACGAGATAAGGCGGCGAGACTAAGCAAAATTTATCGTTTATTTTTTGTGATGGAGTGGATCTCACAAACACGTGGCAGACAAATTGTTTGTTTTGGCCTTGTTTCAGAGCTCTTATTTGAGTGTGGTAATGACCGCCTCACCCCACCCTCCTCACGCAGATTTCTTTTTTTTCCGCCTGCCTCTCCCCCCCCCCCCTTCTCCCTCCCCGCCGTCTCTGCGTTCTCCCCTCCCCCCCTTTCCCCGGCTGCTCGCGCCAAGTCGGCCCGCCATCCCGCCTCCACACACACACAGAGACGCACACACACACAGAGCGAGGTAACGGCAGACAGGCGCGTGACTCATTAGGCATTCGTCCCCCAGGGAGATCGCTGGGGGGGCGCGTGCGAGGGGGAGAGAGCGCCGCAGCTGCAGGAATGTCACGGGCGGCTACCGCTGTGTGTGTGTGTGTGTCTGTGCGTGTGTGTGTGTCTGTGCGTGTGTGTGTGTGGGTGTGTGCTCGCTAAGGCTGGTTGGAGCCGGCGGCAGGGCACTGCACCTTTCAGGAAATAACGCAAGGAGAGAGGGAAAAAAGCCCCATACTTATTAGCCCTTCTTTTCCACTAAGAGCACATTTAAAAGTCTGAAATAAATTTAGAGAGAAAACATTCGATGGCCTTATAATTTCAGCTTGAATTTAAACACCTTTGCTGGCCAGAGTGTAGCTGTGATATTGTTTTCCACTTTATATGTTGTGGGAGCATTTTGTTGCTTGCCAACCAAATCCATGCTGTGAATTTATGAATTCAAGATGCCACTCAAGCCTCTTAGAGCTGCTAATATATACGCATTTCTCGCTATATGTAGATTGTGTCCCTCAAAATTAAATAATTTGTTCTCCTGTGCATTTTCAACACGAATGTATGCAGATGATATTTGTGTATTTGTCGAGCCCACCCTTGACTTGTTCAGACTCAGACACAAGCAAATATCAGTCTGCCGCTTTTAAAGCAGAATGTTGTCAATCCTCGTTCTTGTGATACTCTGCTTCAAGCTATGATGCTGGGGGCAAGATGTAAGTCACCTTCCTGAAAAAATACATTTTCCTTTAAACTTAATTATGAGCAAAATGGGACCCCATACTAATGTACTGCATCAATATTTTACTGCTCACGGTCTGCTTTCCAATCTCACTTGTTGCTAAAGTGTTTCGCCCTTCTTGCTAATACAAGTAATGCTAATGCTAATGCTAATGGAAAGAGGTGTTATTGGGCCGTTGTCCAGTGACCTTGCTATGTGTGTTCAGATATTTTTGCCGATCTAATCATCATGTAAATAAATTTCACATACTGTAAATTTTCCAATGGAGACCTGTTAAGCTTCAGGCGCAAATGACCCTTAGTTAGCGTTGGCAAAACATTTTTCAGTTATTGCCATCTCTGGGGTTACATGACCATTGGTGCTATGCTTGCACAAAAACAACTTACTTTTGGAAGTGTGAATCTTTGAAAGAAGAAATCACCAATGGTCTCATGTGATCTGTTACACAAACACCTTGAATTGTTGCAAATATGAAACTGGTTCTAGGGATACAAAGTGTATCAACTAGTTGAAATACTAGAACGATAGTCGGCAGAGAGAGCCTATAATTGCTTCTAATTGTGTCTAATCTGAAATTGATCAGTGTCTTTGCCTTTTCAAATATTGATTGAAAATGGAAATAAATTGATAAAAAAATCATCATTGTCATCATATTTTACTCTGTGTAATAATTTCATGGGGAAATTTTACTTAACTACTTAAACTGGGAGCATGTCCATTGGCCTGAAAGACTGTAGGTGGCTTTGATTATAACAATAACACATAGTACATAAGAGTTATGTGAAAGATACATAGATCTCACAGACATCGAAGTGATTGTGTTTACTCTGATAGCACTGTATCGGCAAGTGAGCTGAAGACAGGAAGTCGCCACCGCAGTGTATTCTTATGTTTAGACACCACCTGTACTAGTGCTTGCCCTTTGCGTTTGAACTTACCGTCCAAATTATATTGAAGTAATTGTAATGTTTTCATATCAAGTTCAAATTCCGTAGTTATCAATGATATATGAATGGAAACAAAGAAAATATGTATTCCTTAATGTTTGTTTTATGGATGGAAAAAAGCATTTTATGTGAAACTGTGCCCTCATTTGGTCAGTGTGTCCTTATGCATTTGCATCTTTATGTATGCATGCTTTTTTTTTTTAACCATCTAAATGTGAAGCCCAGATATATTTCTTGGCTGCCTGAGCGTGGGAGGCGATATTCATAGAGGTGCTTTTAGTGGGACTTTTATGAGAGACTTTTTTCCATGGCTGAAAGGAGGCTGACCACACACAGCAAGGTTGCCTCAGCTTTGCGCACACACACAGACACACAGACACACACACACACGTTTGTGCGTGCTCGTACGAGCCCGCGTGTTCAGGCGCCCTTCCTTTAAGCTCTCCTACGTGGGCTGCCAGGGGTGTGTTTTGCTTCGTGTTTTGTTTCGGAGAGCCCTCCCCCGTGCTGCGGAAGTGTTGCCGGAAGCAGTGGGAGCTCACCCCCAGTTCTGCGTCAGTGGCACTAAAGAAAGGATCGGGGCTTTCCGGGAGGAGGGGAGGGGGGAGGGGGGTTGGGGTTGTGGGGGTGCTGTCAGCCTGGGTATGTCACGGCCATGTGGGTGGTTGTCTACACAGTCACAGTCACACACACAAACACACACACATACACACAAAAATATACAGCCATAGTCACAACTGCTCTTCAGCAGGCTGCTATTCTTGTGTGCTATATTGCCGGCAAGCTCCAAGTAAAATCCCCTGCTTTGGAGGGGAATTCTAAGGAACAGGAACAGGTGTGTATGTGTGGGAGGAGAAGGTAGCACACACGTGCACTAGTGTGCTTCTGTCGCCATGTGAAGAGAGAAATAAAGAGACTTTGAGTTGCAGAATTTCATATTTAATAGATGTGTATGCCAGAGAGATGTGAGAGCGGCTCACATGGAATGCGAGAGCAACGTTTCCGTTGCTCTTTCTGCTCCTTATGTCACCCCTCTAACAACCTGACGGAGCTTTGGCACCACCGTCATAGGACGAGGCCTTGTGTGGAAGCAGCGGAAGTATCAGAAAGTGATAAACTGTCCTCAAATGCTGGAGCAGAACTCGTTCGAAGCAGCAACCGGGACGAAGATAGGGGGGAAAACCTCTTTCCTGTTAACTCACGGAGGAAAAAAACAAGGAGAGAAATGTGCAGAACTCTCTGGCCTGTTCATCCTTGGGGATGTTTTCATCTTTCTCCCCCCCCCCTCCACCTCTTTTTAATGTCTGCCATTTGAGAGACTCCAGAGGGGCTGCACCTGTTTGCCTCTTGGCTAGGAGCCCCCAAATCCCTCCTCCTGCCCCCTCCTGCCACTCACGCTGCTGCGCCTCCTGGGATGGAGGGAGTGAGGGGAGGGTGGGGTAGGGGGGTGGGATTGCGTGTGGTGGAAGGGATAGCTGGAGGGCTCGAAGGCGTCCGGGAGTAAGAGCAGAGATGTAGGCACGGAGTGAGGGGAAAATAGTTTTATATCCGAGTCCGCTCTCCCACACCGGACAGGCCGTCCTTTTGTAGAACTTTCCCTCTCATGTTTTGACTCACCACATTCTCTTTCATTTCTGTAGTTTCTCTCACCTCTTCTCTGCCCTCTCTCGCGCGCACAAAACCCACATCCGCTAACTTTTCTCCATAACACTCCGTTCCCTTTGCTCGCCTCCAATTTCCTCCCTTTGGCTCTATCTCCTCTCCTCTCTCCTCATCTCTCTCTCTCTCCCCTGCCATCACCTCTGCTCCTCACTCCCCCTCTTCACATCTCTTTGTGATATGACCATGCTAATCTGCAGTGACCTCTTCAGGTCACATTAAAGGTCGCCCAGCTTCACTTCCTAATGCCCCGAGGGCCGCACTCTCCTCTTCATCCCTGCATTTCTCCTCTTACACATGGCAGCAAAATAAACACCAAGAGCCCTATTGTCCCAATCGGTAGGGAAGAGCAGAAACAAGTCTTACTTCTGTGTTTGATGTCGTCGGACGAAACCTGTGCCAAAAGGAAGTTACTCTGTGAAGCCAGTTGACCTAGCATAAAGTATAGGTTGAATTTTTGGGTAAAACTTAATAATTAATTCACAGAGAGTAAGCAGGACCTGAAGCAATCTTGCTGGAGGCTGAATGGCAGTTGGATATATACATTGTGGCTGGTGAGCTGGTGGCCACAGAGATGTTTTGATTATCAAATTGAAATCACAGATGACCACATTTTCTGTTTAATGATTGATAATTTACTTTAATGTTCATAATACTGTGATTGAGTGGACCCCAGAACCTTGAGAGTGTGGGGCGCAGTAAGTAAATTCTGAACATTTCATCACAGGCACAATTTAAAGACGGACAGATTGGTTGTATAGATATGTAGCGCGCTGAAAATAGTTTGGCACGATCTGCTTTAGCTGTAGCCAACTGGAGGCCATTGTTATGTGAAAGGATTGTTGTGGATACTAAACCGTAGAAACGCGAAATCATCACCTCACTTCACTTTTGGAATAGCTGGCTTTAAGGTCAAGGCCGTTAGCATAATTGTTGCTAATTTCAGGCTAACCACATTCACAAGCAAGACACAGTGACTTGGCCTGGGCAACGCTGCACTGCTGAAGTGCTGCACGCAACCTCAGGACTGTGTGGTGGCTCAAAAGAGATTGCTAATTGTAGAACTTATTTTTGTTCTCTCAAAACAAAATTCATACGCTCATCAACAGACTCTTAGAATTCCTGAGATCTTGGGGAAACACTAGGTTTTTAATGTCATTAGTGAAGTGTCAAAGTGTTTTCAGTTCATGATGAGACATGAGAAAAAATAAACAACGGTGGACTGCCTGAATAAATTGATATGAAAAACTCCTAATTTCAAAAAATATTTATTTTAATGAAGAATATTAATACATGCAAGGTGCGGTAAGTTGAAAAAAAGAATGCAAATGCCCATGATAAGAAAAAGCCACCCATGTAGCATAAAGAAAGACATGGTTATCAAAAACACAAGAAATACATCAAATTGTTCAGAACAAACAGAACTGAGTAGCAACACAACAGAGGTGTCCTCATGTTCAGTACTTTGTTGTCTTTTGTTATCCTGGTATGGTGAATTCTAAGGTGTCTCCCATTGTTTGTGCCTTGGTCTGCAGAACCGTGGGCGCTTGGCTGAGAAGCGCACAATCCCCCTGCCTCCCAACCGGGTGCCCAAGAAGGAGCTGGCCTCCATCTTCAGCAGTGACGACAGTGAAGGCAGTGAGCGGGCCAGTGGGGACCATGCCCACATCAAGCAGGAGGATGAGTTACATTACAGTATAATGAGAAAGAGGTGAGGCACTGCTTTGCTCATGGGTTCCATTGACACAATCGACACGTTTGACATTTGGGTCCAATGTATTTCTCACAACAAGTATCACTGAATTTACCAGACCTTTTGCTTTTTTATTGGATCACATTGTTCCTCCACCAAGGATATTTTAAACCTGATTCTGTTGATGTATTAATTAATGTTAAAATAAAAAAAAACACTCTGAGTCAATACAGGTCCCAAAAGATTTGTGTTCCAAGGAAGTACCATTTAAATTTTGGGGCTAATCCAGCATTTCCTTTCCAGTTTCATTAACATATGGGGCACTTTGGATGGTTTCATTAATTGTTCAGGAAATATGACATTTCTAATACTTGTAGTATTATTTCTAGACATGATCTGGTCTCCATTGAAGATTTCTAGAATTTGCTATTGTTCTTTGTGGAGTAAGTACTCTCCATGTGTGGTATTTATCAAATGCTGATGCATGTTTGTGAATGGTGTTTGTTTTTTGTGGTGCTTTAAAGTGCACATGTTTTAGTTGTATCAAAAAAATGCAATGCAAACCTGAGGTGCTACTTTTATTGAGTTGAAGTTTGGAGTTAATTGTAATAAATGGTCTAATCAGTTTGCTTTTTCAGACCCTGTCTGTGGGCATGTTGGAAAGTTATATACGTTGTACTAGTTGTCCCCAAAGGATAATAGGATAATTTTGAGACTCGCTCACTGACAAATGGACGAGATTTCAAATATACACTTTTGTCTTTTGCTTTGGGGTGTCTAATGGAAGGATGTGTGCTGAGCTTTGAAAGTGTTAATTGGTTTGTTGGTTTTGTTGCTCCTGCCAAGTCTCAGCATATCTGTCTTGACTTGATATTGACTGACTGAGTCACCTGAGTCATCACAATGTTTTTCAATATATCCCATGCTGTGCTTTGGAACAGCATAGTCGTATGTTTTAATACATGTGTATCTGTTATTATACATACATATTTTCACTTAATTTCATAATTTTTTACATTTTAAGCTGAGGTGTGAAACGTTCAGTTTATGAAATTGCTACCTTGGAATCTATGCTTGCTTTGATGGGCTGCCCATTTAGAGAGGCAATTGAAATGAAAATGACTAGACAAGGATTCATAGAAAGATATAGCCCAGGAGAAAAGAAAATGTGTGTATTGACATGTATTTGAGAGATAAAATCCAACATTGTAGCAGAAATCCGTAAATGGCTACAATAACTAATTATAATCTGAATAATTTCACCACAATTGAATGAGTTTTCATGAGTTTGTCATAAAAATGTTTTATTATTTGTCATAAAAATGCTTTATTCACTAAAAAGCCTGTTTGGACCCCAGTGAATCATCACCTCAACGTCAACATACATGCAAACATACACACATTGGCAGGGTCACGGTGAGGTCACCTCATAATATGGACTCAAATAGGTTTGGCAGGAAACGGTGCTGCCTCTCTGTGGTGATGTTGTTAAGCATAACATGTAAAAATGGAAATCAAATTGTTAAAGTTTGCCCACATGTAGTGATACATGTATAGTTGACTCTTTAATTACCATTACGTTTATTGATAAGTTACATCATACAAACAGATTTGTATGGTACAAAATCGGAAAGATAGAATACGAAGGCTGTTCATTGATCAACCCCAGAAAGTCCCCAGCTGCATTATAAGCAGCTTGTGCAACCTCATTACAGGAGGGGATGTTTTTCATGTCTTGAGACTTGCGTGTGACACGGTGGACAGCACACCAACTGTGAAGCTTTAAATGGATCCACTAACCTCATTTAAGAGGGCTTCCCCTCCCTCTGACACTTGTGCCGCTGGCGTGTTAAGATGATAATGAATTTAAAGAACACTTATGACTAATATGTCAGGCTTTTACCCTTTGAAAGGCGACGGACTCACTGGAGCCGCAGCTCCGGTCTGTCCTGGGCATCCGTCTCGGCCCCGCTTTATCCCCCAATGTGGGTCTGGACGAAAGGGATAATGGGATGTCCAATCACGGAAATGTGATTTCCATTGACCGCAGCTTCGTAAGTGAGTCGTAGAAGGGTCTTAACAAATTGGATTTGGCCAATGGATGTGAAAAATACAGGGCCTCTGTATACATGTGTGAGTGTATCTGTGCTGTCTCATCCACACATCATCAGGGCTGGCGGCAGCAGCGTGTCACACCCACTTGGATGCAGCAACCTGCTAGCTGTAACTGCGTTTTAAATCACACTAAGCTGCATGTGTCAAGTAACTTTGGGTGGCATTACATCCGGAGATACTTTTCCTGCTTAGTTTTGCCATTCTTAGTGAAATATACTGTATATATATCCTAATGCAACGGTATTGAGTCATCTGATGAGTTCAGACAGCTGACTATTGGATTTGTTGGTCAGTGTCAACAGGTACTGTCTTCATTGCTCATCATTGTCATCTGGATGACGTACCAACTTCATTAAAAGTCAATATACCTTCTTTTTACCAGATGGATTGCGATAGTTACTGGCTTTTCAGACAGTCATTTTAGATGTGAGCTTCTCCTGCACAGACTAACAACAACAATGTGGTTAAGTGGAAGGTGGAAAGTGGAAACAAAATCTAGTTTTATGATCACCCGGGTATTACCATGATCTCTACTTCAAATTGCATCTGTCTTGGATTCGTTAACACTCATTTATGGATTTCATCTCGGGGACTAAATATTTGATGGCGGTAGCTTTGGATTTTAGTGTTTTACTCAAGGGCAAAACAAAGTCTACCTTAGTGTTTGTTTCAGTTGGCCGTAGATAACAAGGGATTGATTGAAAAGTGCTGACTGAGAGTCTGGGTAATTACCCCACAACCAAACCTAGATTTTATAAGTCACACCCGCTGATGTCTGCCTTTCAGCCTGTGCCCTCTAGGAAAAAAATCTGCCATACCCATTATTAACTTTCATCAAACCAAAGCAAGGCAAAGTCTCACTTTTGTAAGTCACTTGTTTATTTTTTCAAGAAATATCCTGACACATTTGCAAATGTAAATGCACAGTCCATTGGACAACCTTGAAACTTTTGCTATCAGGTTGAAAGTTCTCAAATTTGGAATTTCTCAGTTACAGAGACAATCAGTGATTGAAAAAAAAAAAAGCTAGCACACAGCAGTATATGAACACCAAAAAAATAGTAGGGGGTGGGTCAAAAGTTCTGATGAGGCCTTACGCTATCTCAGTCAGATAAAAGCATGAACATTTCTTATTTTGTTTTTAATACCAGATGGATCTCCTGTGTAAAGGCCATCCTGTCTTTGAGCTCCTCCACTCCATTGATTACAACAAGCATACTATTGTGTGCAAAGTCTTGATCGTGATGGATTTTTTTATAACCCCAGTGAAGCCTTTTGGTGGCAGGAGCATTGGGGTTCCCTGGAATAAACTGCACTGGTTTTTGCTGTAGGCTCAATGAGATGCAATAAGAAGATGAGCATGTATAGGAAATCTTGTTTTAACCAATGAGTGAGCAGCGGCGCCAGCCACTGTATTTCTATTGCATTTGACATTTTGTCCTCTGGCTTTATTGAACAACTGTGTCATTGCCTTATGCCAGTAAGGGGTCACGGACAGTGTGAAATTACTGGAAATGTCTCTCCCCTAAAGCACTAATTAGCGAGCTTGGAAGTTTTATAGCTTTCTCGAGGAGCTTTTCACTTGACAGATTTTTGGCCTTGTTTACTCTTGTTTTCCATGGCAACAAAATCACAGGAGGTTTGTAATAGATTGAGAGTTGGCCGAAGAAAAAAAATGCATTGTTTCTGCGTGGAACATTGTTAGTGTTAAGCCTGTGATTTGAGGGGGTCAAAAAATGGTCAGCAATTGGCCTTAGATATGACATGAATGTAATGCATAAAGTTTTCAACACACAGCATTGAGTCTTCCTTGTAGCCTCTCTCTTGTCACATTTAGTTGGGGCATGGACTTACAGTGTCTACAGTACAACTGTGAGCTCTTTTGAAGTCCAATTGGATTACATCACACTTGAAATATGACAAATTTCTTTTGAAATTATGTCAACTCAATTGTTTCTCCAAGGAATTTCATTAAAAATTAGAAAAATTAGAAAGATAGCAGCTCATAAATTGTAACCCAGAAGAGAAATTAAATAAGACCTATTCTACTCATTTCCATTTTTGTAATATTTTTTGTAGGACTGCATTGGAGTAGTGCTGCATGAGCCACAGTGATAAAGAAAGTCCTTTACTTCCTTTCTTACTTATTTCACTCAGCTCATCTGTCTGAAACGAGCAGTTTCATCTCTTGTTTTTGTGATTGGCTAGTTCCTAAAAGATGTTCCAACAAATGTGAAGACAAGCATGATGTTGAGTGAGTATGGAATAAATTAGGGCACATATGTAACAGCTTCTCATGTGTCAATGACTTATGTGTAAATCAGAGATTCTTTGTGAAATCTTTTATCTTGAGCTACATTATATACACCCACCCTCTGCAATCACCAGCCATTGTGAGTGATTATCAGAAAAAATAGTGATATTTTGTTCGTACATCCCATCACAGCCCTTTTACTTTACCACCTAGGATTTTAGCAAAAGCTTTGCTGAAAATCCAGCCTCATACTTCATACTTTCTGTGGTGTCAACAACAGATGAATTGCAACTGTTGTTCCCACGATAAAAAAAACAACTTTTTCCAGTGTTGTTGGACACCTGCCTTGCTCCAGACAAAACGGAAATACGCCAACGAGACTTGCTTAAGAGAAAAAACATTAGTCCCAAACAAAGCATCCTTAACACTTCCAGAGCAATGTAGCAGGTGGATGATGAATGATTCAAAACGTGGATGTCACTGAAGAACAAAAGTCGTATTAGTCTGAATCCAGATTCTTTGCTCATAGATATTATTTGTTTACCCCATTATTTGAAACAAATATTTGATATTGTAATATAAAATATAGCTGACTGAAGATAAAAGGGACTCGTCAAAGACCCTCTTTAACAATGAAACCAACAGAATGTTGGCTTAGTAGAGAAGCTAAACACCACACAGCAGACTTATCCTTATTGTACTTTTCTGTTCTTTCTTTGGTGCCTTATCAACCTTTCGTCAGCCTGTACAGGAGCAAAACAACACAGAGAAGTGAAGCCAAGCTACTCTTACTTATTTATGTATCTATTTCTGTATTTTTTTATTACCCCCTACGCTTACTGGGAGCCGCGTTTCAATCCAATTGTGAGCAGCACGCCAATTGTGTTTCCGTTGCTCACAGGTATCAGACCAAACAGAAAAAAAGTATATGGAACAGATCCATGCCCCTGCTTAAAGCTCCATGTGCCGCTAAGAATACTTTTTTTTCCCGAACGTAATCAAATACAGTATAGTTTTTCACATGCAGCGTCTTCGATGTGTTCCTTACTTCTTCAGCATATATTTTCTTTCAAATCCACACCTTGATATGCTGCGCTGGTAGAATATCGCATGCTGCTTCGGAGTATTTGAGTGTTGCCTTGGTCCACCTGTGAGCGTCAGAGAGGGCTGTGTGTTCAGACTTGTGTCTGGAGAGCAGAGGAGGGCATGCAGTACCAGATGTTACACCCCACTTGCAACCTGTCTGTCTGTCTCTCCCTCTGTTCTCCGTCTCTCTCTCACGTTCTCTTCCTCCTCCTCCTCCTCTGCTCTTCCACCTTCACATCCCTGCTGTCGGTCTGTCAGCACTTTCCCAGTGGTGGTGTGAGACATGGCGTCAGGGTGCCGGGGCTGCCAGTTTCTGCCAGCACACACTGTGACCTCCAGCCCTGCCGCCTCAGCTCCACGTGCCAATGCCACAGCAGGGCACCACTGGGCTTTTATACCGAGTCGACTCTCTGTGCCAGGAGAGAAGCCTTCTCTTGTTTGTTTGGAGGGTTTTTTGTGTGTATGTGTATGTGTGTGTGTGTGTGTGTGTGTGTGTTTGGGGGGGGGGGGGCGGCTTTGAATTGTAATGGCAGAAAAGAGTACATCCTTTTTTTCAGTAAAAGAAAGAGCTCACACAATTGCTCTGGCAGGTGGAACTCATCACCATTTACGGAAGCAAAGGAGAGATGAGCTTTAAATTGAAAAAAGATGTCATGTAAAGAGGCAAACTTTTTTGTGGATTTGCATTGATGAAATTGTTAATTTACTGTAAAAAATTACAAGATACATTTCAAATTGTATTTATTCTTTGCAGGGATTGTGTTTTTGAAATGCAGGCTCTTAAGTGATCAAGCGTTTCCTGGTCCAAATCAGATACCACAGAAGAACTCTGCATTCTGACAAAAAATGCTAAATGATTATATTTCCCAGAAAATATTATTCTGGTAAGATTATTGAATTTTGGATATAGAGTTGAACATGTAGCCAAGCCAAACAGAAAATTATCAGCACAGTGATATTGTCTCAGTAATACCGGACGCCGGTGGTATCCATGACAGACTGTGAGTATTAGCACGTATTAATCAGCCCAGCGTCTGGGTCACCGTGTCTGTCCTGTGATCAGGGTTGAAGGGACAATATTGACCAGTCGAATGATGAGCTTACGATGAAATGATCGTCTCCTGTGTGCACCTGGGTGATAAGAAGCTGGCTCATGTCCTTCGTAACTATCAGGCCCAACAGCCATAATATAACCCCCACCCCACCCTTGCCAAGGCCCCCGTCCTTCTAACCCTGGCCTTAGGAGCTCCTTAGGGAGTGCTGACTCAGGTGACTGGGTTTTAAACACAATCCCCGCACCCCTCTCTCTCTCTCTCTTCAGGGCTTGAGTGTGACCTTGCCTCCACCCACCGACGGGGGGGTGGCGGCGGGCCGGGGGAAGGCAGAGGTGGGTGGGGATAGAGCTTGGCCGCTCATTAGCCCAATCCGAGGCGGGACAGCTCAGGAAAAGTGCGCTAATTACCCTACTAACAATGTCCTTGCCGTTCGTGGCTTAGAGCAGCCGATTTGCCACGGGATAATAACCCCATAACCTCCTTGAGAAGTTCAGGATGGCATTATCATGATCACTTTGAGTGATGGACAGTGGGTGGTGTTTTAACACAGCTACATGATTGATGGATTTGGCTCAGGTTCCTCACAGTGGAGTGTGTAGCTGCGGTATCGCTGGGTGACGCAGACGCATTATTTTATGACTTAAAGCCCAATTAAAAAAACAACAACCTCCCTTTATCTCATTTTCTTTTTGAAGAATATGGTCGTCCTCAAACGCAGATAGCTACTAATTTTAGCAAGTCACATTCTAAAAAAGAGGTCTGTCATTAAAAGGTTTGCAGTCACGTGGCCAATCAGTGTCTCCCCGCTTAGCAACAGGCTGCGACTGTTTTGTCTGGGGCTGATTTCTGAGTCACTGGTTCTCTGTGACTGGGGAGTGACTGGTCGGCATCAGGCCCTCCACACTCCCCGTTCGTCTTTTCTGTTAGCGTGTGGAAAACAGCTTGGCGACCGGCAGCCTGACATTACAGCAGGAGCCTGTAATCATGGGACTGTAAAAACCCAAATCCAGCAGCCGCAAACAGTGTGGCCTCGTCATAGCGGTGGCAGCTAAGAACCATTCACCGCTTCTGTCCCATCAGCTCTGCTTGCCGTGTCACACCAGACCCCCTTCATGGATGTTTCTGCTTTCAATAAAGTTGCCAGTCGAGGCTATAAACAAGATTCCTGCTGACACGAGGAGATGCTGATAACAATTTAACTGACACGTTTCAATACAGCATACTTTCAGGCTCATTTTGGTGACAAAATCGTAACAAACGCAAACTTTAGACCGTGTTTTAATTCGACACAAAATGACTTTGTGCGACTAAAGAATTATTGAAAGCGGTGCCTCTCCCACCACACAAGCTGTTTGCCATTACCCTGTGACTACACTTGTACTGCACGCCTGCTATACTCCCCTCAAATGCTAAGCGCCTATTTCCCATCATTATACCATTTAATGCGATCAGGATGGTAATCAGATTGCAGAAGAAAATACCCCCATGACACAGTTGTGTGGGTCTGCTGGTGCGGGGAGATGAAAAAAAAAGGCAGTCGGTGGAGCTTTGGGAAGGGTAGAGCGGCTCCAGCCATCTTGGGGTCTAATCTCTGTTACCCTCCTCCTGCTCCTCCTGTGGGCGCTGAAGGGCAGGACATGGTGCTTTTAAGAGACTGCATTGAGATTTGTAGTTGTGAGGGACTTTGAAGGGAATTTGAAGTTAACGCCTGACTGTTAAATTTCATGCGATCAAGTTTCAGTTTGCTCTGACATGGAGGAATTGTGTTGTCTTTTGAACGCCAAGAACGGTTCAAGGTTTTATTATTGTTGTCATTCCCTTCGTCAAGGAGATGGAGGTTTCACTGCCATTGGTTGGGTTGTGTATATGTTGTCCTTGGTGGAGCGTAGTTAAACCATGGGCAAAATTTGGGGGCAGATTGTAGAATTTTCCTCATTCTATATAAAATGTGAGATCTCATGCTATTTAATTTCTCGGGAAATATGACATGGACCTTTTTATGTAAAATATCAGGCATATTTACAGGGCTGATATCCTGTGAATCCTAAAGAAAGTTTATAAAAGAGTCCGGCAGTATCCAATGGTCATCATTCAATCATCTGTCTTTTCTCATGATTCAATTGTCATATTCCTCTGAAACAATGGTTGGCAGCCTCAGTCTAAAAAGAGCCATAATCAGGTTTTAAGCTGCTAAACTACTTATGAGTTGTGAATATGTACGTTAATACATCTTAGTGTGGAAGATGAGTAGGGATGAGACCCAAAAGTGCTGGATGCAGTAGTCTGTCAGGGTGCATTACACACCTCAGAGCAAAGAGGCGGTTGACAGGACGGCCACTTGTAGCAGCTGAGTTTGTGTTGAGGTATGCATTTTGGAGAGAAGGGCGCTGTCTGGATGGAGGATTTCTGCCGTAAGTAGCAGGAGAAATATGAGCAATTGACGTGCTGCGAATTTATCACAGTCTGGTTTGGATTGCATTGCGGATTTATATTTGTTTGGCACAACTTATAGATGTGTTTATCCTCTCTTTCCTCTGTGTGTGTGTGTATGTGTGTGTTATAGTCGTGACAGTGACCTCTCTACAATCATCTCCAACCTGCACCACACCAGACAGCACGGTATGCCCGAAGGCCAGTCAGCCTCTGACCACAACACCAGTACTGGACACACAGGTAGGACCTCCAGTGACGCGCCATGTGTCTGTGTGTATGTTAAAACCTTCGTCTGTGGCTAAACGGATGATATCACTACTCTCCATTTCCATATTGCATTCTCTGTCGCTCTCTGTAGTGCTGTGCTTGGCAGCTGATGCTCTATCCCCTCCTTACCTGTCCTGTAACATATGTAAACATCCCATTACCCATTTAATTTACTCTAATTTGTGTGATTGGGGGATTTTCACATAAGCTTATTACTCATTCCTGAAGGTTGCTCTCAAGTTGATTACCTAATGTTCTTCCTACATTCTCTGCCGCACTCTAGGATTTTTTTGCTAAACCCACTGTTTTAAATTACCTCTGAATAAATAGCTTTGTTTGCTATTAATCCAGTTTCATGTGAGCAGAGGAACCATGGTGTGCATGTGCTAAGCTAAGAGCTTTTCTCACAGCTTACAGACAGAACGCAGACAGCATTTAATCGCAGCTATTCGTCAAGAAGCTTGTGTGAGGATATTGTGCAGCCATCAAAGACATATGGTTTGTTGGATATCACTAATCATCCGATCATCCCACTGTAGTGATGTTTGTGCAGTGCACAGTAACCCAACAAGGCACGATTATAGTAAGGATGCTGCAAGACCAACTTCAAATTATTGTAAATTTTAAGTACAAATATTATACATTTGGTCCTAATTTCAAATTCTATATCATTGTCTTTGCTGGCTTTTCGATAAATCAGATGAGAATAAATTATAATCATGACAGTGTCTGTGCTGACCAGATTTTTTCATTAGTTAAAAGCTAGTTAGTTTGAAGCATTGTCATGCCACAGAGATGCCTACAAACCAATATTATCCCTGTTTGTTTTAGACCCCAACAACAATCACAGGCAAGAATGTTATTTTTCAAGTTCAAACTAAAGACAAAAAAATAACAATTACAAGTCAGATATAATTAGGAGTCATATTCATAAAAATTAATATGCTTTTGCCATATTATTTAGCTTTAATTGCTATCATGAAAAATGCTCTTTTAACCAAATGCATTTACCTCCTCATTAATGAATGAGCTTCCTTTTTATCAGCGAAGCCCATTCATTTGGTCTGCCATTGCCCAGGGTCTGACCCGGCCTTTTCTCATCCCATTAGCCAGAGGCACAGCAAGTGGCATAATCATCCCAGACCCAACACCTCCATCTCTCTGTGTGCTCATCTCCTCTGTCTGCCAGATTAATTGTCCATACGGTACCTGTGATATCAGGCAGGGTGGGTAGAATGTGGATGGTATTAGACTGCTCACCAGCCAGCCGGGCCGCGTCTTACGTGCCTGTTTGGGAAGGATTTCCACACAATTATTGAACAAAAAATAAATGGTGAAATCGGAGCCATGAATAGTTATCTTAATGAAGGAAAACACAAAGGGATGAGGATGGGTGGGGGTGGGGGTGGGGTTGGGGGTGGTAGATGGGGGGTAAACACAGTGTGGCCCACGCCAGAGGGGGTCCAAGACCCCAAAATCTGTCCGTTTGAGCATTAAAGAGAGATTTAACAGGCTGCCTAAGCGGCTCGCTCTGTGTCTGTAAACAAGTCCAATCCGATCAGTGGCTCTAATTCTGTCTGCCAGTGAAATTAGACGCACACGCACTCACAAGCACACAATTACACACAAATGACACAGTTATACAGATGCGTGCCCACGCAAAATCGACTCAGGTTCAAATTTGCATCCAAATACTTAGGTGGGTGTAATGTGTATGAAGTTCTGGAGCAGGGGATTATTTGACTTGGAGATGGATGAGATGGTTAATGCAGCTCACCGTCGTGATATTGTGTTTTTGTTCCTCTGTCAGTCAAGTCTCCCATTTGACTACTCTCTCAAAGTGTTCAACATTGACCAAATGAATTGCAGAGCGGGGGGATCAAAGAAACGAGAAGAATAATGGTGGGGTGGGGGGGTTAATTAAGCAAAAGAGGAAGAAGAGAGTAAAAGTCTGCAGTCGTAGAGACAGAGATGCCGTGATTGGAGAAACATTTGGAAATAGAGAGACACAGGGACGAGAGATGAATGAGTGCGGCGGCGGTATCTGGGGAGGGCAGGCGGCAGCTATGGCGGCGGACAGCTCTGTGTGTGTGTGTTTGTCTGTGTGTGTGTGTGTGTGTGTGCGTGTGTGTGTGTGGGTCAGAAGAAAAGGGAAGCAGGCTTGCCGGGTCGTCTCTGCGCCGGAGTGGGCCGTTAATTAAATCTGAGGGACAGACAGGAGGGCTGCCTCCCTCTTTCTCTTCTCCTCCTCCTGTTCCCTCCCTCCCTCCCTCTTTCGCTCTGTCTCCCTCCCCAGCCACCGGCTATTCGGAGCCTCTGAGAGGCGGCAGAGAGGGAGGCGGAAGGGGGGGGGGTGTGGGTGGGAGGGAGTGGGGGGCGGCAGGGGCGCCGACGCTGAGAGTCTGGCTGCCTGTGGAGACTGTAAACCGTGGCTCTGCGGTCAGACCGGAGACTCAAACAGGCAGATAAGGTGTTTTTGGGCCGCCGCTCTCTCTCCCTCGCTCTCTGTCTGTGTCTCTCGCTCTCTCGCTCTCCCGCCGCTCAGACTCCCAGAGGCAGTTACAGCTTGTTTGTGTGTCTGTGTGTGTGTGTGTTTGGCGGAGGTTGGGGGTGGGGGTGGCGGGTGTTAGGCGCTGCGGCGGTGGTTTGGGCCTTAAGCACGTTTGTGAGTGCGTGTGTGTGTGTGTGCCTTTATGTGTGTGCACCTTTCCCAGTGTGGTTTTAAATGCCTGGGTTTTAGATGTTTATGTGCGTGTGAATCTGCAGCCTCGCATGTTTGTGCGAGACCTTTACTTTCTTAAACTGATTTTGAGTGAGGGTTGCTTGTGAAGTATTGCCGCCTACTCATTATACGATTAGTTTCAAAAGAGTTCTATCCAAACATAAGCAACCCAGGATTTGTGATGACATTAGATAAGGAAATATAAGTTTTAAATATTCTAATGGAATCTCTCTGCTTAATAAATTGACTGGAATTGTATTGCCAGAAAATGTCACAAATAAGTGGAGGAGAAGAATATTGTTTGAGGACTTTTGAGGAAACAGTCAAATGAAATCCAGAAAGTTCTCTTTTTGTATTTTTTACATTTAATTTCACCATAATCTTAATAATTAAGTTATACAAGATTAACTGAGTTCCTCAGTTATATCTTGATTGTGCAAGGCGTTGTCATTGCCATTTTATACAAGTCGTACATTAGTTACATTTTCAGTCGTGTGAAGTTTCTGTGAATCTTTGCAATTGGTTTGCAAATGCTAATAGCCCTTAATTATCTGTGACCCAAGCATTGTTTTGATAAGAACATTAATATGATGAACTGTTGCCTAGCAACAGTTGCTCTAAGCGAAAGATGGAGGATGAATGTTGGAATGACAGACAGCGGAACCGGAAAAGAAAGTTTATAATGCCCCAAAAACATTTAGCAATCTGTTTTAAAAATGCATGGGTGTGTTTGTTTTATGTACATCCAAATCCCCCCCATTTTGCTTTTCAGAAAGCAGCATATTACATGGATTGTGTTTTACCTCCTGTAATGAGAGAATAATTTCATTTCCACTGAGAAAAGATAATTAATCATTCACAACTTAGTCTCAGTTACTTTCATAACAGTGTTTGTTTCCGCTGCTGAAGGAAGCACTTCCTGTGCATCACCAGTGATGCAGCAGATGATTGGCATTCCTCAAATATATATTTAACAGTTGACTGCACGTTTCCTCCCTCGCTTTGTATTCTTCTTTTCCGTAAGCTGTGTCTCCCTCCTTGATTCCTCCCTTCCTGTTGCGAAAAAAAGAGCAGGATAAACAGAGGAGCAGCACATGAAGCTGTGTGTGTGTGTGTGCGCGTGTGCGCGCGTTGCACATGTTGGCAGTGGCACATCCTTCCCCCAGCAGGAGCAGAAGCTCTCTCCCCACCTCCATCACCCACCCCTCGACCCTCCCCTCCCTCTCCCAGCTGCATCGGCCCGTAAGCCAATCAATGGCGGGGCTTTCAGGGCCGGCGGAGGCCCCGGCGCACGGAGGGGGGATCAATAAGTTATTAGCACCATTCTGTCAGCTGTAATGTGGAGATTGATCGGGGGGCTGCGGCTGGCGGCCCACCCCACGTCCCCGCCTGTCACCCCACCTTTCCTCACACAGCCCCCACCCTCACTGGCCTGATAAAGATGACAGATTAACGGAGTAAGAGAGGAATTAAGGAGGCTGGCTGTCTGAGCTGTCACCACGCTCCATGGGACGGAGAGAGGAGAGGAGGAGGACCAAAGTTTGAGGGAGGAGAGGAAATCGGGGAGCGAGGGAGGAATGCTCCCCTGCCTGATGCTTCGCCCCGCTGGTGTCACATGAAAGAGAAGTGGTTTAGGTCCTGCTGTTTCCTCTTTCTCTATCTGTCCCTCTGTTCTCATCCATCTCTCCTCTCAGTGGGAGGAGAAGGCAGAGAAGAAGGAGGTTAACTAGCAAGGCAGAGGCTAGAATACGGCATCTTCAGGTTGACCTCCCCAGAAATTCACTTTGTTGACCAAACCGTTGCTGTTTGCACTCATGTGCCACACAGATTTTACAGTTGAAATCACAGTTCAAAAAGGAAAAAAAGAAAAAGAAAAGAAAAGCTCCACAGCTGCTAATTCCTCAGCAGTATTAACAGGCAGGTGATAGGAAAGAGCCCCGGGTTGCAAACTTGACTATAAGCGCCCTTAGTGGGAGTAAACGGGTTAGCAGAGCCGCTCACGGAGCTCAGGGTTCAGCATTAAAAGAGAGCGTCGGTGCTCTAAGAAGCCCCATTTAATTGGCTTTAAAAGCTTTCCGCCCTCAAATCTCTGGCCCTCGGGCACTCGCTCAGGAGACGCGGCGTCTTGAGTAAGGTCGGCTCAAGAGACAACCCAAGTATGTGTGTTTGATCATGAGAGTCCCTGGGCGTGGGTGTGTGTACGTGTCTGTGTGTGTGTGTGTGTGCGCGCATGTGTGCGTTCGCATGTGTTTGGTTAAACTAATGGGGTTTCGTTCTCTCTTTGTTAATATTTCACTAATAGGACAGATGGATTCTTTCTTGAAAGGGCCGGTGAAAGAGATATACTGAATATGATTTGGAATCAGGAGAAAAACGGAATGAGAGATCATAAAGGAGACTGGAAAGCAGAAATGGTGAAAGACATTGTGTGTTTGTGTGTGCGCTCTTGTCCATTAGCCACCCTCCTCCTCCTCCTCTTCTTCCTCCTCCTCCTCCTCCTCCTCCTCCGGTCTTGTTGTGTTTTTAGGGTGGTATAGGGTGTGGATCTCCTCAGGACCTGAGAGGCAACATCAAACGCTGGATCATTAAAGAACCTCCTCCCTCTCTCTCTCCCTCGCTTGCTCGCTCGTCCTCTCTGCGCTCCTTCGGCAGCCAAACAAAATCCTCTGAGTCCTTGCTAAAATCTCTCCGTCTCCCTCTCCACTCGGCATATATCTGAGTCTTGTTATAGAGAAGAAAGAACATAAGTTTGGGTGATAGGTGAACAGTCAAAGGTCAGACTCCACTCCAGCGCCAGTCCTTGGCTGCCGGCAGTCTGTCTGTCTGTCGCTAAGGTAACAACAGTATTTGGAGACGATGGATGACAGAAATCAGCAAATATTGTTTGCTTGGGCATTGCTATGAAATTATGTATCTCCGCTGTTTACGCATGCTGTGCAAATGATGAAAAATTGAGTTCTCCTTGAGGGAGAACCCCCTCCCCCTCCCCCTCCCCCTCCCTCTCCCTAAAAATACACAGTGAGAAGTGAAAAAGAGAGAGTGAGAAAAAAGTGAAAGAAAGGAAGCAGTTGCCGCTGTGGCTTAGCTGACAGAGTTGGAGAGAAAGCAGAGGTGCATGAGATAGAAATAGAGAGAGCGAGAGGGGGAAGAGGAGAGAGATAGAGCAATGACAAACGTCTTTTCCCTTCCTGCCGTCGCTGCGTGCGATGTGCTCTGCATCGCCTCCTTCTCTGATTAGGCCCGGTATTGATTTGAGGTGTGTTTGAGGGGCTTGAGGTGAGGCGACGGGACGGGGAGGAAGAGAGGGATGAGAGGGGAGGAGGA
Organism: Mullus surmuletus; assembly: GCA_903171835.1. Classification (NCBI taxonomy): domain Eukaryota; kingdom Metazoa; phylum Chordata; class Actinopteri; order Syngnathiformes; family Mullidae; genus Mullus; species Mullus surmuletus. The sequence continues at coordinate 733,534 of CAESWR010000135.1, read as the reverse complement.
GGCGGCAGAGGAGGAGGAGGGGGCCATAGAGGGTGCTGTAATTGTACACTGGATGCTCTTCTTTAGTGGTAGGGGAGGAGGTGGGAGGAAGGAGGGTGTTAATGGGAGGAAAGAAGGACCTCCCGATGGTAGGGGGAGCGGCGCTGTGGTGGTAAACACACCTAGAGAGGATAGAAAAGGAGGCAGATGGAGGAACGTGACAAGAAGTGTGTTTACGAGGGACTGATGGCCGCCGCGGCACCAAAACTAAAAATATAGAGATGATATAGGCATAATGTGGCTGAGAGGAATTTCTCAAGCAGCTGAGAGCCCCTTGCGTACTTTAGTTCAGTCAAAGCCTTTTGTGCCAACATCTGGAAAAAGAGGAGACATGAGAGAGAGAGGGAGAGAGGGAGGAAGCGCAGTGATAACACTTGAGGACAGACTGTTGGAAAGAGACATTGGAAGAGACGGAGCCCTCCTCCCTCTGTCAAATAGACAAACACACACATACACATACACACACACACACACCAAGGCGCACACATAAACGCGCCGGGCAGATCTGTCATCCACGGCGGTGCAGGGCCCACTCTCATCTCTGACAGAACGGGCACATCTCCAGACGCCCGTGGCTTGCCTCACTTGCTCTGTTTCTCTTTTCCTTTCCACCTATCACCCCCCCCACACACACACACACGCACACACAGATCCACCCCACCCTGTCCTCTTTTCGATGCGTTTCACTCTCTCAAACTCTGCATTTCCAAAAGCAGCTGCTATGCATTCAGGTAGACAACAGAGCAGGGCCGCAAAATCAAGCTTCTCCTTCTTTCCCTCACCGACTCCTTTTTTGTGTGTGTTTACAGATGACCTTCTAGGCAAGAGGAGAAGCTTCTCGCCCAACAGCAGCAGCGAGTGTCCCTCCGAAAGTAAGAAGTCCCGCAGCGTCTCTCCCAAAGGTAAGTAAGACACAGTGCGCTTGTTGTTTTTATGTACACTATGTGCCGGGACGTGTAGACCAAGTGAAGTGAAGGAGGAGGACAAATGAGGCAGTATTGATTTAACTGCCGGTGGTCAGTATGTGTTTGGGTTAGTGTGATAGGAGTGCTCACACACTCACACACACTTGCAGGGACTTGAACGTGAACACACTTCTATGTTGTTGCTTGATTAACCAGTAATCAGTACACACAAGTTACCAAATTTTCAGTTCATTTCTAGTGGTGAAGAACCAAAAAGTTAGTTTTAGGGCCTCAGTTTTCTGCTCCTCACCCAGTACAGTCAATGTAAAGATACCAAAAAGGGAAAGGGTCAAAAAGAAGACCTCTTTCTTTGGTCCTTTAGTCTTTTTTTCTTACTCCTTGTTATCGTATTAGCTGAATTACACAAAAAATTACCAGGTTTCTCAAAAGAGGAGGGTCCAGGAAAGAAGCATTTTGGGATATATCCAACACAGTGAATTTTTTTTGGCCATTGCCGGAGGTGTTTTGCTACATAGTGGAACTGTTTTCTGCCCACAAACTTGTTCCATTTTAGAGTGGAACTGGTAAACTGACCCCTTAAACGAAAAAAACAGAGCTGCAGACACACATGTGCTCATGTTATCTTTTATATTCTTTGATTATTGCCATTTTAGATTAGAAAATAATTTTCACCGCTGATCCCAACACATTTATTTCCCCATAAAGATGACGTAGGCGCAGCATATTAGATCTCGACAAGAACGCCTTGGCAAGACAATGCCCCTCTGTAGTGCGGCAATCCGGTCTGTGTCCTCTATTATTCATATCTCCCTCATGTGGCGTGAAACCGGGCGCCCGGCGTGGAGCCTGCACGGCTTGTCCCTTTAGGCTCCTGTGGATGACTTCCTGACTGATGCATTATACAGCAGGCGAAACCAAGGGCAACTCACCGCACATTCAGCCTCATCTCCGGAGACACATCAACAACATACATGCACACACATCCACTTTGCAGTGCTACACGCACGCACACACGCACGGATGCGCGCACGCACGTACGCACACATACACTGCTGATAATTTCACTTCTCGGTGAAGTATATGGGCAAATATTCATGCTGAATATTGTTGTTACCATGAGGCTTGTGGTGACCTTTAACCTCCGGGTGATCTTTGACCATCAAGCCCTGCCTGGAGCCTCTTCCTTCTTCTCTGGCCATTAAAGTCTTACTACATCCATCTGCGCTTCTGAAAGATGCATGTGTGTGTGCCAATGAGTGTTTGCGTGAAAGTGTGTGTCTTTGCTCAGGCTCGGCTTCCTTTTATAAGGCGAACAGAACTTGTGTGTTTTTATTTTGACTTTTTTTTCGGCCCGCCGAGTGTGTGTGGTTAGGTTTTGCTCTCGATGCAGTTTTTTTTTTTTTTTTATGTCTTTCATGAATTTTCCCCTTTGCTGTTTATTTGCACAAGCAAGACAAACAAAGGCGACAGTGTTTGTGCGGCCTGCTGTCCATATAAGTGCTTCAAAACACTGCTGATCCTGTGTCTTAACCCTCGACTTTTGTCCACACCCAAACCCCGACACTGCACCAGTGTGTGTGTGTGTGTGTGTGTGTGTGTGTGTGTGTTTGTGTGTTACATCCGAGCTTGGCGACAGACGCCATGCGTTAATGACTAATGCAGGTGGAGAGGTGGATTGAGAGAGAGACGGGGAGGATGGTGGATGGAGAGAGCTGAAGAGATTGGATGCCGCTGTGTAAATGATGTCTGTTTTCCTTTCCGTAGCAAAGTCGGCGCCCCCCCGCTGTGTTTAGAGAGCGAAAAAACTTTAGACAGGCGCAGACGAGTTTGCACGCGCATTCATGAGCACAACCACAGACACGCGCGCGTCGAGGACCTTGGGTGGATTAGTCGGAGCTTGGCGGTGGAGACAGAGATGCTTGCGTGCTCACTTCCTCCCCCACCACCACCTCCGCTCCCCAGCGCCACTCCTGCTCGCCTGCCCGGGGCCAGGCTCAGGTTTCACTAAGGAGGAGGGAGGTAAAAATAACCCCTGCTCTCTCCGGCTTCTCCCTCCTCCTCCTCATCCTCTGCCTCCCTCCTCCAACTCCCCAACCGCCCCCCCATATCCCCCCACCGCCCTTACCTTAGATCATGTTACTATTGACAGAGAGAGGGAGGGGGGAGGTCAAAAAGAGAGATTAAGTGTGGGGACTGACAGCTAGATAGATATCGCACGCCACAACGTCTTCACAACACCTAAACATGGTGCAGCGGCACTAATGAAGCAGAGACTGAAAGATGTTTTGTTCTTTTGGGGTTTCCTTTGTCGCCTGCGTTGAATACAGTAAAACACACCACACCATAGCGGAGCCTACTTTTAACCTTTCGCCCCTATGACACTTTTAGCATGAATGCTGCTGTCAGAGAGTTCATGTCAGGGTCAGGCCCAGACCATTAACAATGCATGGTTGTGTGTGCATTCGGCGTCATCCAGAGAGGTCCTGCAGTAAGAGCGGAGAGCGCAGTAAGCATTCAAAATATGCAAGTACGATGGTGTATGAAGTTAGTTGTGGAAAACTCTTTGTTCCGGTATTACAGAGTTTACAAAGACAGCATGTCCTCATTGCATTTTGGGAGCTGCATTAAGAATTATTTTTATTCTAAAAATACGCCGTCAGCCAAATTCACAAAATGCGGCAGAAATATGTTCCGTATGTGGACATTTTAAGATTGAGTTAATGAAATTCATATCTCAAGTATAGGCACTGTGGGAATTAAGCACTTCTTCTGCTTTGTATCATCATGCTAGACAACTGGTGATCTGAACACTTGGGATCTCATGAGAACTCATGTGGACTGTCATGACAGCGGTCATCATCAAACTTTAGCCAAAACAGTGGCATAATAGACAGAAAAAAGTTTTAGCGTTAGTCTCCAAAAGGACTTATGCAAATTATTTGTAAAGCTGATCCTTGTACTTGCCTTTTGACATCCATGCACTTTATTATCATTTGGTCAAAAATACCAAATCCCCCCAAATCCTTATCATCCTCAATTGTCTGTACAGCATTGCTCATCCATTGTGAGAATGACGTTGTTGAATGAGTGATGGTTTGTATGAGGATTTTTGATGAATAAGCAGGCATTGACTGATGGTTTTCCTTTGACTGCTTAAAACACAGTCAAGTTGTCTTTCAATAATTTCAATCATTTGATGAAATGTAAAGGATTTTTTTAATAGGACATGGGATGCAAGTGCTGTCATTGAGTCACTGTTGTATTAGCATTTGTGAGTAGTGAGTTAGCATTGTTGTCATTATTAACTCATCTCAGCAAGTTCCTCTGCCCCCTGAGCTTCCTGTCCAACTCACTGTTAAAGAGCCTTGTTCAATTCAATTTAGCAAAGTCTGAAAATGTAATGTGGAGTTTTTTGATATTTTCCAAAACTTTCTAAATCAGTGACCTCTGACTGCCCTTTGGGGCCACCGGTGAATTAAAGCTGTGTAATAAATTTAATGTGTGCTTCAGGCAAATCCTTCACAGGCCCAACTGATATAAAGAAGAAATTAGACTCAACTGGAAGAGTTATAATTTTTTTCCAGCCCTGCATTTTATGGCCTGTAGTTGCAATAATCTTGACAGTCGCTGATTGGTCATAATATAACAATTGTCCCCATCTCCTCAGAGAACTCGCAGAGCCCGGTGGTGGAGGCAGGCGGCAGCCACAGCCACATGAGCCCTGAGGAGCACTACAGGCGCATGATGTCGTCACTCGAGCAAGGATCCTACGAGGAGCAACAGCAACGACTCTTCCAGCTTGCGAGCAGCATGGGCCTACCTGGCCACGGTCAGTCCACTCTCTGCATTTGTATTTGGTGTCAGGCTGTTTGGCCAGTTTTGAAAGTACACCTTGAGTCATCAGGTGTTCTTTATGTTTTTACTTTCACACACACTTGAATAGTCCCACCAAAATGACCATGCTGTTCTTTCATGACTGCATTCATGCATCCAATAAAGTGGCAAGTGAACATACAGTTGGTTTTTACATTCAGATGAGCGTTTCCCTCCTCCACCAGTAAGGATTGACTCAGAAAAGTTATAAAGACACTTTTCCTTTAATATTTTGTCTCTATTTTTGAAGTAACTTGAGAGATAGTTTGAAGTAACTTGAGATTTGCTTCAAACAAAAAGAGTTTCCTTTGGAAGCACTTCACCAGCCTCTATAAAAGAAAAAAAAATCCCCTTCCATCACCTGTCAAAGAGATGCAGCACTACTTTGCAAACCCAGGGTGTAGCGCTGTGTTGAGGGTCCCATGTTAAGGTGTGCCACCCTGCTGCCACTGTAAAAACGTGGGTGACATTTCTATTTGTGGTGCTTGCCCACCCGGTTTCAAAGTGTCACTCAGGCTGATCTCTGACCACGGTGCCGCTCGGCTGTTAACAACACCCACAAGCCTTTGCATGCATCAACGCCGTGATTGATCTGCAAGCTCTCATTGGCTGCCTTCCAACTCTCTAAATCTCCCAGCACCCTGGAAACCTCCAGTATGCCCCAGTTTTTCTCAATTTGTACAGAAGCATAAGTTTTACTGGTTTTAGCTTTAGAGAATTGTAGTTTGATTGAGGCGAAAGAAAATGAGAAAAGTTGCCTCGTTTGGATTTTATAAGTTACGTTCATTTCACTATGTCTGCCATTAAATGTTAACCGCTTTCTCACATTTTTGTAAAGCGTGTAATATTAATTCCTACTAGCTTTTACACGCTCTTTCATTGTAGCATAAATCTAATCGATGTCCTGGTCAAATTGTTGTTTGAGCTACTTTTATTTTCATTTGATTAGTAATGATTTTTAATTGCTGGCTACAAATCTAGGGGGCGAAACCTATAAATGCCTTAATTGCCTTTCCCCTGTATCTTAGAGGAGTTTGAGGCTAGATGCGATGCATTGTGGGGGTTTAATGGCCCAGGGTGCAGTCTGATCGCTGGCTTCCTTTCCCAGAAGCCTCGCTGGTATGACTCAGATGCTCTGGCGCAACTCAGACGTGCCCGCCGCCTTTCTTCACTTCCACTTTTCCAAATTGTTTGATAGTTTCCACACTATCTCTTATTCTGCACATGTGCCTCCCTCTTCCCGGCTGCACTTAAAAGCTCCCCACAAGCAGACGCACAGCTAAAGAGACACTAGGAATGGGGTTTTAAAAAAAACATGAGGGGAGAAATGGTTAAAGAATCTGAGGCGGGAGCAGAGACGAGGAAAGCAAGACTCAAAACAAACAAAACCCAACACGTACGTGTAAGTTCACAGCTTTGTAATGATGCTCTTTTCACACTCTTAGATAACTGGTGCAATTTGCTTATAACGGCTTGTAGCTTGGAAACTTTAAGCCACGTCTCTGGTGTTCCTAACTTCACCGTCACACCTTAAAACCTACTCTGTCTGGTCACTATGTAGAAATGATGACTTGACCTCTGCATCGCCTCCATTGTCCGATTAGAAGTTGGAGCTTGTTTGGAAGATGATGCTCTCTGGCAGTCTCCGAGGTGGGACAGAACTGTTGTGTCTCTCGAGCCCCCTGACATGAATCACTTCAGCAAGAGCCCCTTGACATTGACCTGGTCCCCAATGGGGCCCCTCTGACCCCCTGTTCCCTCCCACCATGGGCCCCATGAGCATCTCTTCCATACATCTCCCTCTCAAGAACTGCTTTCATACCCCCTCCCCTCCTATGCCTCATCCCATTCCTTACCCACACCTCCAACTCTCCCTTTAGCCTTCGTCCCCGCAGAGCATCCTTTCATGTGTTTGAAGAGTAGGGCACAGAAAATGAAAGTGTGCGCGTGAAAGAGGTGGGGTAGGGGGGGTTGGGTGAGGCGGAACTCTGTGTGTTTGTGTGTGGATATGTCGGTGCAAGGTGTTGTTTGAGAGGCTCTCTCTGGGCCTGATGGGTAAAAGAAGGGTTTGGTGGGGGTGGGAGGGTGGGTGGAAGGTTTGTAGAAATGGCCAAAAGGGTTTTCCCTCCCTATTCATATGATGAAAGAATTGTGAAGGAGGGGGTAAAGAAAAAAGTGAGGTAGGGGTACAGATTCTAATGAAAGTGAAGAGATGGAAGGATTGTTCTTGTTTTGTTGCAGTTGAGTCTCTTTGGAAACATGAAGCTGCAAACATCTTCATCGTCATCTCTAAGGTGTGGAAACCTCCGCATGTGATACAAACAGAACATGGAGCGTGACAAACATTCTACATATTTACTGCTTGCTAAGCCCATGATACAGGCTGAATACCTCTTTCTGAAAAGATACTTAATTTCCCGGTGTATTCTGCACTGAGCGGGTGGATGTCGGCTTTTGTGTACCTGCCAGACCCCTAAATCCATCACAAGGCTGGCCAAGCCGTATCAGCGTGGCGCTCCTCTGCATTCTCACGCCGAGGAAAACCGGGCTTAACCGGAGGGATTTAGGCCCAACTCCAGGAATGATGGCAGGACGAAAAATGGAATGGCACAAAGGCTGGATAAGCGTTATGGGTCTGAGTGGCAAACTGGGACCTCCCAAAATATCTCACGCTAAGGAAGAAATGTGTTTCTGTGATCGTGTGAGTGTTTGTGTCCTCGGTAATATGCATTGGGGGGGGGGTCACCCCTTGTGATCCAACAGCTGCTACACCAGGAATTTTAGTGGATGAAATTCTGAATTGAGTATGTCCACCATGCGCAGGCCCATACACACATGTACAGGCAATAAGCTAAAGCCTCAAGTGACCCTTTCTGCTCACATAAAAGAGAATTAAACACACGAGGGATGGGGGGCTTCATGTATTTGAAGAAGAGGAGAGTGTTATTCGTGGAGAAATATGAAATCAAAATGTGGAATGTTCCACAGTGCTGTGCAATTTGGGATATTGCAGTAATTGTACACACGATACATTGAAATTGCAATCGGTGTAGTTGGGCCATAGTCTGAGTTTTACAGCAAATACATTTAAATAGTGACATTTTTAAACCTCATATAGTTTAAGTCACTATTTAGTATGATGAGTTACTTGTGAGATTCATACCTTAATTAGAGTTTTCGGCCAGTTGGGGCTCATGATGTAGTCAGGATGTCTTTGTCTCTTCTGAATTGATTTTCCGCCTTATTTTGAAAACTTTGATACTGGTGATTTGATACGAAAGTGCTGGTGTGTCCTTTTAACTCAGCCAGTCCTACGTAATAATTGGTGGTGTTGGTGGGGGCTGGGGCTGGGGGTGGGGTGGTGCTGGTGGTGGTGATGACCACAGGAAACTCATAGAGGTCAACTCTTCTACCCTGTCGCCCCTGCACCGTCTATGCAAGAGCACAACAGACTGTGTGCGCTCTGGGGCTCCAGCTCTCTCTGATCCTTCCCTTATCTCTCAACACCCCCCTCCCCCCACCCCCCCCCCTCCGCCGCGCCGCCGCCATCCCCGCCGTCGCCATCCCCACCCCACCCCACCCCACCCCTTACCCACACACATACACACACCCTTGTCTGCCGCCAGCCGAGTCCCCTGCGGCCTGGCGCAGCAAACAGATCGATACACCGGAGCTAGGCCGCATTAATATCTGTCGCTTCACCCCCCCACCTCGGCGCCCGCTCAACTGCTTCAGCACACACACACAGACACACACACACACACACACACACACACACACACACACATAATCAGTTGGGCGCGCACGCACACGCAAGCACCTAAATCACACAGACGCACACAACCACACATCACACCCGTACAGGCGGCGGAAATGGCCCCTAGCTCCCGAGGGATCTGTCTAATTAAAAAAGAGGGTGGGGGGGTGGAGAGAGGATAGATAGATTGAGGCGGAGAGAGAGAGAAAAAGAGAGAGAGGAAGGAAGGAGAGAGGGGGTGGAGAGAGAGGAAGGAAGGAGAGAGGGGGTGGGGAGAGAGAGAGGGAAAGAGGGCAGGATAGATTTTTCTCTCATTAGAAGCCATGTCTCCTGGTATGGCCTGGTCTGGCTGATAATGATGAGGTCTTCTCTTCCACAAGGGTGAGAGAGGAGCAAGAATGCTGGGAGAAAGGGAGAGGGAGATGAGCAAAAAAAGATGGAATAAAGTGAGCGGTAGAGGGCAGAAGGTGGAAGCAGAGGGAAGGTAAGAGGCGGGGAGAAGATGTGGTGGTGGAGGAGGTGAGGAGAGGCGGCACAGACACACCCCAAGTTGCTTCTTGCTCAGTGGCGCTCCCTATAAAAAACACACCACAAATCATTTGCTTCGAAAAAAAACAGCATCATTCACACACCACGTTTTTAATTTTGCCAACATCTGCTTGAAACTGGTCAGCTCACTTTCCGAAGCAAGACAGATGGATTTCAGAATGGCGTGCTAATTTATACACCTCCGCCTAAATGCCTGGTTCATTTATATCTGTGTGTGTGTGTGTGCGCGCGCACGTATACACAATACGTGCTCATGTCTGTGTGTATGGAAATAATGTGGTGATTAGGAAGGGCCTGACAATCATTTTCAGTGCTAATGTCTTATAAACCAGGTGGAGTTTTGGATGTCTTTACGTGGTCTGTGGCACATGGCTTGTGCATCTGTTGCTACAGACCACCCCCCACCCCCCTACCACCCACCCCCCCCCCCAAAAAAAAATGTGTATCATCTCTATTATTTTCTCCCCAAACCTGGGTAGCAGATGTGTTACTCTCTAAATAAACCAATAACTCCAACCTGGTTAAATGTATAGTCAGAAGGATGTTCTATCCAAAAATATTCCTCACAAGTAAGCGGCTGTGTGCTAAATTTGTATTTATCTCTTCCCCCCCCCCCCCCTTCCCCCCCCATTTCTTGACTCCCTCCTTGCCTCTACTATTAATCCTTCATCATCGTTGTCATGTCGACTCTATCTCCCCATCTCTCTCATCCCCCGCCGCTGTTCTTTTCCCGCTTTGCCCCCCGGTTCCTGATTTAGAAATGCTGCGTGCTCGGCAGGAGGCGTTGGCTGCGGCGGCGAGGAATCCGGCCGCCTTAGAAGCTCACCTGCCCTCAGCGGGCAGCTCCTCGTCATCTAGCCAGAGACGCAAGCAGGGACTACCGCAGCACCGTGACGCACATTACACTGACAGGTGAGATGCAAACACACTTCCTCACGTCCCTGATCCACGTGCCTTAACTGAGCTCCTAGCCTCCAAAAGAACAACCTTGCCCAGTTTGCAATACGAGCGTTATTCATCATTGATAAAGCCCGACACCCGCGTCCTCTGCACATACATACTGCATAAGAGTCCTGGGTTGTGTGAGCAAATGTAAATGTGGAAATACAGAAAAGATAGCAGTTTGCATCGTTACGAAATTACACTTCTAGCCTTCCTTTCCCATCATTCTCAGCCAGACCTGATCTCATATTGGGCTTTTAGACGTTTGTGTGTGCGAATTTATGTGCTGTTCCACATACATGGCTAAACTAAGGATCCAATAACCTCTTGAATACCACAGTGAAGCTGCACGGCCGCATCCTGGGTTCTAACGACGGCACCCCCCCCAATATCCCCCCCCCCCTGCCCCCCCCCCAGCGCTGGCCCCTGCGCCTCCCAAACAAAGCCGGGGGCAGCGGGAGTGGGCGGGTAATTGCTTGTCGATTATTTATGTGGCGCGGGGAGAGGCGGGGGATCGATAATGGGCCGGCGGTGCGGCAGCAGGAGGAGGGGGGATGGGGGGAGTTGCGGCGGTTGTGTGTTTGTGAGAGAGACGGGGGGAGGGGGGTGTT
>CAESWR010000135.1:695445-713069 GCA_903171835.1 Mullus surmuletus | reverse complement strand
AAAAAAAAAAGGGGTCTCAAAGACTGGTCCAACAGGGGAATGCTAGGCTAGTGCCTGACGCGACGAGCTCAAGTGACACAGGTGTGGCTTCCTGAAATACAAAGGCTTAAAAACGTTGCAGAAATAGAAAAGCCTCATTAGCGGCTATGGTGTCTACGGCTTACGTCATTGTACGCTTGTGTTGACTACTGTGGGAGGAGAAAAACATGCAAAATTGTACAGAGTCATGCTTAAGATGAAAATATCCTGAAGGTTACATACGTGGTACTTTTCTGTTAAATGTAGATGCACGAATAAGGTTTTCTTTACTGAAAATGTGACTTGCTGAACTTTGGTGGTACTTTTGTTCTTTTTTTTTTTGGTTGTACCATTTTTTTTAAAAAATGTAATATTAAGATGCTCCAATTTTGAATGCTACTTCAGCATATAAATACGAGGAAAAAATATTTATAGGACTTTTGATGTAGTAGATACAGCAGATTATGATATGTATTATAATTAGCCCTTGAGATGGATTCCAAAGATACTCTCACTTTGTTTTCTCTTGGTTGCAGGGAAAAGAAAGGCACAAAGCTCTTAATGCAAATGTTTTGAATTTGTTATGGATTTTTTTTAAAACTACGCAAGCAATTAATTAAAAATGGTCTAGATTTCCCTTCAAAGGTTTTGTCTTCATCCTATTTTTCTATTCACCACGCAGGTGAAATAAATCCTGAAGAAATTCCTTTGCTTTCTTTTCTCCTTGTGTGTGTGCGTGTCAGACGAATGTATAGATGCCTTTTTTTTCCCCCCGCCCTCAGATGTTTGTGGTTGCTCCGTAGGAATGTGCATAAGGGAGTGTATGATCTGTTTTGTGAGTGTGTGCGTGTGGAAAAAGGGAGGTCACCCACAGGGGGCACAGTTCAGGTCAACACCAGCTGTTAGAGTGTGAGGTTCAGCTGCGGGCCACGGCCTCCCAGCCTGTGGGGATAAACCTGACCCTCCCGTCTCTCATACACACACACACACACACACACAGTCACATAGGACCAGAACCGCCCCTGCTCACTCTTTCCTTCCTCTTTCAAAGTGTTGACACTGACGTTCTTTACAGGGATTTCCCCTCGCTTCAGGTCGGGCCTCTGCACCATATTCATTGAAAACAACCGCGGAGGATGTGACGACACAAGTCTCTAAAAAAAGAAATCCCTGTCTGTGGCGTTGAATATCCACGTTAACACCCCACCTCTGCAACGCTTTGTATGCCGGAGAGTGTGTGCCAGCATCATTCAACAACAAAATGTCAGGATCACCTGTAATTTTGTGGTGAAAGGTGTGGTAAAGTCTAAAGGGAAAGGGTTTAAGTATGTGTGAGCATGTGAGGACACACACAGAAAAAGACGGTGGTCTGGGTAAGCGAGGGGGGTGGGGGGTGGCTGAGCGTGGAGTTGGCAGAGAAACAGACCAGCCTGTGTTGCTGCTCCACCACCTGGGCAGAGAGACTTGGCACAGCATCAGACGCCACCCTGCCAGCCTGGCACGGCACCGCCGCCTCGGGGCTCAACACCCGCCTCCTCTTGGCCTGGCCGTCCTGGCTCGGCCCGGTTCACTGAGGCTCAAAGCCCTCTCCAAATAGCCCATCCTCACAAAGCCTGAGGGTGCCTACAGGTGTGCACATGTATGAAGCGCTCGGGCTTCAACGTGTGAGCACACGCTATGATTAATTTACATCTCTTAAAATAAAAGTTAAAAGACAGTCTGGGTTCTTTAACTTTTTTTTGGGGGGTTTATCACGTTTGTACTATACAGGTGAAACCATTGAGTATTAAAACAGACAGGCAGACAAAAAAAAGTTGGAATTCAGATATTTTAGGTGATGGATGCTGAAAAATAAAAAGTCTGTCTGCTAGGCGCATCAGTCGTCATCAGACAGCTCCAGGTCCTCCACCATGTCCTCGTCTCCCTCCGCCAGCTTTATGAGAGCGGAGGACGAAAGCGGCTGAGGAGCCTTTGAGGCCTTTTCACCTTTTCCATCGCCGCCGTCGTCGTCGTCTAGAACACAGACAGGAGACACTCAGGCTCACGTAATTTGAGTGTAGAAATGACTAATTCATGCATATGAGTTACTAACTCATTCAGGCCTCACAAAGTAACGTAAATTTCAAGGCAGTTGCTGGTTTCAACAGTAAAGATGCTCAGTTAACATCTATTATAAAAGGTAAATATATGAGCTCAAGTATGTTGTGTGGTTTATATTTTTCCTAATTTTGTGTTTGGATGCTACACTGGACACTGTACAGCCAGACAATCTAAATGTTGCTGCTGATGATTTGAACCTGATTTTGGATAAACACAGGATGTTTTTCATGTTGAATGCTATTTGTTGACAAATGAACAGAGCTGAAAAACACATATCATCTTATAAATCACATTTCCAGTACAACTAACCTGAACTATTACCTTAGTGGATTAATTACATTAAAATGTTGTGCATAAAGCTGAAAGAAATTATTCTAAAGTTATTTTTGTGAGGATACTTCTTTTTGCACCAACCTGAGTGTCCATCATCGCTCATGTCAGACAGATCAAGATCATCGTCATCGTCGTCATCGTCATCTGACCCAGGGCTTCCCTTTTTACCTGAAGAGAGAAGGTGAATTGCATCAGATGACATTCAGCTGCGTTGATTGTTGGTTTATTTATTTATTTTTTTGCCAGCTTTGCTTTATTCAGACAGTCCCAAGTTTGCCTGCATCGCTGACGTCTGAGGACTTTGGAGACACCTATATGTGGGCCAGGCATCAGAGGCAGATGGAAGTGTCTATTTCCTCCTGAGATGGAACTGAGAGTCGATTACAGACGCCGCTGCTGCTGCACAAACACCCATGACAGTTTACTACTGGCAATTTCAGACATCTTATGCTCACGGCCTAAATATAGCAAATGGAGATAGCAGGCAGGTTTCACAGCTACACTGTGTGTGTGTGTGTGTGTGTGTGTGTGTGCTCTCTCACTGGGAAGAAGTTAGGAGTTTGACTGTTGGGCTGTACGTTGTGTGTGTGTGTGTGTGTGTGTGTGTGTGTGTGTGTGTGTGTGTGTGTGTGTGTGTGTGTGTGTGTGTGTGTTGTCTCGCCAAAGGGACAACCGGGGTCCACAGGCTTTGAAGTTGAGGTGTGATGAGAGGCTGGGGGCGTCAAGGAGAGAGAAGCAAAACAGAGCTATTTCCTCTCATCTGCTTCGCTACAATAACACACGGGTGTGTGCGCGTGCGAACACACACACACACACACGTGTTTTATGCCGTAAGTGCACACACAGATAAACAGCGTCCATTAAAACATCAGGTACTTCCCTCCTACCTAAATTTAAGATGAAAAACAAACTGGCTCTCCTTTTCTTTGTAGCTCTAATAGTGCAAGCGGGTCTCCGGCGCTACCTTTAAAGGTTTCCCCCAAATGACCTGGAAGACTTATTGCCCCCACACACACACACACACACACACACACACACACACACACACACACACACACACACACACACACACACACACACACACACACACACAACACACACACACACACACACACACACACACACACACACACACACACACACACACACACACACACACACACACACACACACACACACACACACACACACACATCAATCAACCCCCTCCGCTCACACTCCCCCTCTTTCCGGGAGTGTGCGAGACCACAAAGCGCTTTGGTGAGCTGCCCGAAAGCTTTTGGCTCTACGAGACTGGACGACAGGGTGGTGCGTGTGCATTAGTGTGCTGTCGCCGTGTGTGTGTGCGCGCGCATGTGTGTATGTGTGTGTGTGTGTGTGTGTGTTGGGGACATGTGGGGGCAGCTGGTTGAAGCCCCACAGAGGCTGAGAGAGGGAGAGAAAGAGAGAGAGAGAAAAAGAGAGGAAGAGAGAGAATGAAAAGGAAAAGGGAGGTAGAGAAGAGTGGGAGCGGCCACCTCTGGCTGTTCCACTGGGCTGGTTTGAATTAGGAACTCCCGCTGGGATCCAAGCCTGTACTTCCTGTCGGGGGTTTCAGTTTGTGTGTGTGCGGCGTGGAGGAAAGACGAACGAAGGGGTGGGGGGCGGGGGGGAAGCGGAGGCCCGCCGCTTGCCGGCAGCTGCCCGTCCGTTTGTAGGGACTCTCCCTACAATCAAGTCCAGATGCATTAAAAGGGAAAAAAAAATCCCCTGCCGCCTACTCCTTTCCTCTCTGACCTTGCGGAAGGCTTTTTTTTCCCCTCTGCTTGGAGCGTGTCCGAGTGTAAAGCTGTAAAAACCAGGTTGCAGCTGCTCGTGACCTATGAATGACCCCCCCCCCCCTCAAAAAAAAGATAAGATATAAAACAGTCACGGAAGCGGATGGTTCTTCTGTGATAAGCAGTGACATTCTCTCCAGTTTGATTTGGTCACTTTCGGTTCCCCAAAGACTCTGTGGCCACTTACACACGACGCAGCCTGATGGCGACTGATTGACGCGTCCTCCGCTTCATTCGGCCAGACCTTTCTGATCGTCTGTCTCAGAGACGGATAACGGCCCAGAAATCTGACTGAGTTTGTCATCATCACCTCTTTAACTTTACCAGTGGGAAGCAGAGGGCTGGGCCGTGACAAAACACCGCCCCCTGGAGGCCAAGATGGGTATGACAGCAAACTGCTCCACATATAAGCAAACAGTGTCTTACCTCTGATTTTAAATCCTGAATCTTCATCATCATCTTCCTCACTGTCAGATTGAAACAGGTCCTTGAATTCCTTCTTGTCCTCCGCTTTCTTCTCCTGGATCTTCCTGCGCTTGATCTCTGGGAGGTCCAGATCCTCCATCTTTAACAAATCACAAAACCAGGTCAACACCAGAGCTGGCTTTTGTTACATTAATGGGGACGACTGCTGCTAAATGTCTCGTCAATGCAACATGACTGGATCATTATTTACAGAAAAAGTGTAATTCTGACAGGCAACGGTGGCATTCAAAAAGAAATGGCAGAAATGATTCACAATGACTGAGTGGGATGTAGCGAGTGATAGTTCTTGCTTGGATCTTTGATATTTACCCTCTCTTTGCCAGAGATCTCCAGCTGGATCTCCTTCTCCCTCAGCTTCTTCCACTGGCTGTAGTATCTGGTGAGTGGAGTCCCCTCCTGCTGCATCTGCTTCTCCCACGCCGCCTGACGGAGGACACAGTCATCAGTAAGAGGGACGTGCAGGTGCGGCTCAGCCCGTAGTCTCTTGAGAATATAGTTATTTCTCAGAATACTTCTCTCTGGGCCACTCTAGTCCTTCTCGGTGTGTATGGCCATATGAACCCTGTTTAATGTGGTGTGAGCTTTAAACTCAAAACACTTCCTCATTATGTCTGTATTCAAAGATATGAGCGCCAAAGAAGCACGTTAAAACCAGATGCGAATGCCGGGGCCTAAAATGGAACATCTTTCTCCACCATGGCGTCACATCAGGTGAGCGAGATGGACAGACCAGTCGGCGGAGGGTCGGAAGACGCCGGAGAGGGATGAAGAGGAGCCCGACGGATTTCGAACTGCCTCCTCCTAAAGGTCCTTGTGGATGATATTGATTAGACCCAATCACATTATCTGACCGACAAATCCAATAGAGCCAACAGACAGCGTCCTCCTGCGCCTGTTAACACATTTACCACAAATTTGCCATGCAGCTATTAAGATGGGTGACACAGCACACAACCAAAAAAAAGACGAGAGATAAAAATGAAAACCAGACAGCCACTTGTGAATTCAGCCTCCAAATCAAACTAAATAAAACATTTCCGCATAAAAGCGACTGAGACACCCGAGTGCAACCTGAATAGAGGCAGGGCATCATTAATTAGACGAGCTCTCAGTTTGGGTGACATGTCAGCAGGGGAGCTGGTGGCTGGAGGGGGGCCGTAGCCTTTTCCACGGCAGCGGCGGCAGCAGGGCCGCCCGCCCAGCCCCCCTCCCCTTCCTTTGCCTGCGGTGACACCTCCAATGCCGCCACAATGCCAGGGAGTGGATGCCATGGCGACGGCCTCCACTGAGCCGAGGAGCGTGGCGGCGGGGGCTGGCGCTGCCGCGGTGCCGTGCTGTCTGTCTGTTGTACTTTGTTATGCACGCACACACACATTTTCTCATCAGCTAAATTACACAAAGACCATCCTCTTTAATTTCATCCTTAAACGCTCTAAAATATTAATCGACATTGCACATCAGGACTCTCAGTGGCACAAAAACCACATAAAAGCGTGTGTGTGCGAACAGGTAGGGAATATAGAGGGGAGGAGAGCACACACACACACACACACACACACACACACACACACACACACACACACACACACACACACACACACACACACACACACACACACACACACACACACACACACACTAATGGTAGCTCATTAAGGCAGAGGCGCCGCTGGTTCAAAAGCCTATAAGAGTCTCCAATAACCATGGGGTCATTCTTAACCAGGCTCTCTGCACTTGCTTGGGGAAGCGTCCTCCATTATCAGCGGCTGCCTGCAGGGCTCCGCGCTCCAGCCCGTCCAATGGCCTGCAGCCTCCGACTCACCCGGACCAGAGCCCAAAGGAAAGTCGAGTATGCCTCTTTTGTTATCTCTGAAAGCTGATCTTTGCCCTGCATCTCAATACTGTGGCGGTTTTGAGCTTCTCGCAAACCCGACGTAGCAATGAGTTTATTATTTACCAGAGATTTTTTTTCTCGCGTTAAGCAGATTGAGCCGGTTGACGTACAACAAAGCCGCTCCCGCCGCAGCAGCTGGCGCCGTGTCACCCGACGCTGGCCGAGTGACAACACACAACTCCTCATTAGGTTTGATTTATGTGCTAACGAGCGGGATTCCTGCATAGACTTCCTGCTCTCATTAATTTCCAGTCTAGATTTTGTTGATTGTGTCATACTTCTTTGATTACATTTATTCAGATACTAAAAACTGAGCTATTCAACTAATTATGAAATGTTTCTGATCCTTGAAATGAGGAGTTCACATTTAACGGTGTGATCTGTTCCTTTATTTAAAGTGAGTCCATCAACCTACAGTAGGTAGAACAGGTGAAAAAATTGGCGTTTGGAGCTATTGGGACCTAATAGTTATTATGATTATTACTTGCGGCAGTAGTTTATTTGAAGGATTTCATAATTATTCAGTCTTAGGACTCATTAAAAAACACCAACTATATAAAATGTACCTCGAGAAGAACAATAAATCAATACAGGCTGACCTGGCAAACCCAATACAACAATGGCTGCCTTCCTTCCTCTGGCCATCTATAAATGACTGCAGTGAACTTCACAAGCCAAGCTTAAGTAAAGACATTTTCATCTGCTGAAATTTCCGGAGTCAGTGGTGGTCGAGCATGTGGTGTGGGAACGTGAAGCCTCCAGTGCACAGACACTGGCCTGCATGAGGATGGAGACATTTTGCCTCCCACACATCAACTTTTTAACAAAAAAATAATTGAATATTTATAGAATATGGATTTTTTCAGGAAGAAATGGATGTAATTCTCAGAATTTAACGGTATTCGTGGATACGCCATATGAGACCATTATTCCAAGTAGAGTACTTTCTGTCTTAAAACTTGACCATACTATTATAGCTCCACAGGTGGCTTTGACACACCTGTGTAGTTTTGAGTTCTGTTTGGTGAAACTCCATTTTAAGGTTCAGTTTTGTAATTATATATTATATAGCTGGATATAGCTAGTAATACATACATATAGCTTCTATCAGAATCATAGCCATTATGAAAGCCATAGATAGGAGTCATTAGGATTTCTGCATGACAACTAAAATAAGGACAAGATAGTTTTTCCTCCTTCTGTCTCTTGCACACACTCACCACAGCAGTGGCATCAACCACTCCGAAGGCGGCATTCTGTCTCCGTCCTGTGATGTGGCTGCTGTTCTCCTGTACCTTCTCCAGCAGCTGGCGCACCGGCTTGCAGTAATTGGCCACTTTGCATTCCTTCAGGAACGCTTTCAGCTGCAGAGGCAAGCGGGCGGAGGGGAGTGTTAGTGTAAAGTAGCGTGTAGTCAGTCCACCCATACAGTGTTCTGACAGGTTTCCACAGAGGTGAGCAGATTCAGTGATGCTCAAGGTCACTGCTTCTGTTGGATCAAACCGATTAAATGCATTTCCACAACATTTGAGTGTGTCCATCAAAAATTGGGTCGATATAGTGACATTTTATTGTTAAAATCTAGAATAATTAAAGGCTATTTCAGTATATGTTTACAATACAATTAAGTCCTGCTGATGATGGGCATGATGAGCCTCTTAATTTTCTTCTCTGGTCTCTCATGGTAAAGGTCCACAAAAACTTATTTTCAAATTATTTTTTACATCAACACAAAGTTCTATGTATCACTGTAACAAATTAAAAAACAGATGCCGCTAAAAACCAATGCACTCAATCACCGAGTTGACATTAAAATAAAATAAAGAATAAAGTTACAGCCTCATGAGGTGTAACAATAGCCCGATTACCTGAATGACCGTGGGCAGGGCGAGCTCTGGGAAGCCAATGGAGCTGGCCTGGGTGTGGAAGTATTCCAGGAAGAGGTCATAAAGCTGGTCAATCAATCCATCCTGCAAAAACATAAATAAATAAAAAATGTAAGATTCAGCGGCAAAAAGAAAATGTCTATGGAAGTTCTCACTCTGTCATTCTCTGATCTTGTGTTCCTCAAAAAAACAAAAACAAAGACCCACAAACCAACTTAAGCAGACAAACAGCCACTCTGAGATCACCATGGAGCTCCAGGAAATTACCGTTTCAATTATGCATGTGACGATGGACCCCACACACATTTGTGAGACCGCAGCACACGTCATTGAAGAGCTCAAGCATAAAGTTCACCTGATTGCTCAAAGCAACATAAATTTCCAGGCATGCCTTTTGAAAAAATTGACAAAAAAAACCAAATTAAACTATTTAGTGGTAAATCAAAACTGAGATGTTGGAAGTAGGTTACTGACCAACTTTAACAGCAAAAACTACAAAGACAAAACAATGCTATGAGAATACCATTTCATTTACTATGGACTAATTCACACATTGTTTGAAAAAGCCATTTGGCAACAAGTCATCTAAAGCTGTCTATGATGAATAAGTGACTGAATAGAAATTAATACTTTTTCTTCTTTTTAACAGAAAAGTGAGGCTATAGTTGGGTCTTGCTGCGAGATGGGGCGGCGAGGGTTGGTGGCAGTTTCCCAGGTGACCGCGGTGAAAACAGCAGTGCCGGGGGGATAATCCCACAAGGCCGTGGAGCAATCCTCTTGGCCGTGGCGCTGAGCGTGGTGACTCAGGGCCAGGTTTAAAGCCCTGCCAAGGGTCTTTCAGCGCGGCCTCAATCCCCTTATGCACATGTGGGCTAACGCAGCGTCACTAATATGAAAATAACATTAACCAAGACTCAAACTGTTCATCTGAGATCAGAGGCGCACAGATCAGTGTCGCCCCACCGTCTCTAACTTCTGTGGGCTGGTCAAAATGCTCAGTCAAATCACAGCTTCAGTGGCAAGACCAACACAGACTTCCTTAACATTTACTTCTAAATATGAGATAATTTGCTCTCAAAGTATTCTTAATGAATACATCCTATCCTGAGTGAAGTAAAAAAGGTTAACTAATAATAACTACTGATAAGTCGTATCAGTAGTTTCAACCATCACCGTCACACCAAGTGGGAAAAGCCACATGGTCTTACAGTTGATATCCAGAGTTCCTCTTCTCCTCCTTATTCTTCACCACCAGAGCATCCTTCAGTTTAATCTCTATTGCCAAGGACACTGTGTTGGTGTTTCAGCTTGTTTGTCTGCAAGCAAGTTTATACAGAAACCACCAGCCTGGTTTTTGCTTAACTTGGTGGATAGTTGTGCCAGGGCCAAGGGGGGGAAAAAATAAAATAAAACTTTAACATTTGGAGCAAATCCTTCTTACAAAGTTTTTCTTACATGGGCCTTGGCAGTGTTCTCAGTTTTTTCTGAGGCCTCACACAGGTCCTCGTCCTTCAGTGGAACTCACCTTGTAGGCTTTCTCCATCAGGTTGACTTTGCTTAGCTTCAGGATGACTGCAAAGTTGATGGGCTTCTTGCTCATTCGCCCCGGTTTCTTGTTGAAGTCCACTTGCTGGAGGATCTGCGAGGGCAACGATGAGTGCAACCTCTCAGAGATTATTATGCATTTTACTGGAACAAAAACACATCTCATCTTCATGGAACACAACTGAGGGGTGGCATGGATCAGCAGGTCAAGACACTGAGGTGAATGAAGCAATGTGCAGTACTAGTGCAGCCAATATAAAAAACACACAGGGTAATAAGTGTTCTTAATGCTATACTTTTGCTGAGAACTATTCCGGTTTGTGACTGGTTTTTACCCATTGAGCTACAAAAACCTGGCATTTCTTTATATAGAGAAAATGACTATGTTTGTAAATCTATAACTCAGTTTTTGCCAATATTATCACTCAACTTAGCTGAGTTGACATACTGCAGTGTTACTCCGATGACACATTTCTATCTTGGTCTGTGAAAGTAGATTCAAGCCAACGTGTGGGCTATTTGTCTACAAGCTTTAGCTTTCACATCTGCCCACAGTAGGCAAGTGAATTTCAGGCTTGTATTTGTGTATCACTCTATTTCTAACTCCCTGTATCAATGTGCATTTGTGTGTGTGTGTGTGTGTGTGTGTGCGCGTGCGTGCGTGCGTCTGTGCACGCTTGTGCTGTCGTTAATGTGCTCAGTGTGCGAGGCGGAGCGGTGCTGCTGGTCGGTGCTGTCTGTACAAACATAGGATGTGGTGGCGGTCTGCGGGGGAACCAGGGGGGAAGTGGGACGGCATGGGCCAACCCTGATGCATGCACACAAACACAAAAGGCATGCGCGCACACACAGCTACTGAAGCAGGAAGCTCCAAATCATACACCCCCCTTGGAGATGCGAGAACACACACAGGCACAGACACACAGGAGGAAGGGGCTGCTTCTGCTGCGCTAATTAAAACAGAAGCTGCGTACCTCCGCCTGCCTTTAACAAGGGGAACAGTAAAGGGAGGGGGGAGGGGGTGGGGGGGGTGGGGGGGGGACACAGGAAATATCATGCGTCACAAATAAACACGGCTTGCAGTTGGGTTAGGGGAAGGGGGGAGGGGGACTCCGAGTGTGTGTGCAGGGAAAAAAAGGTGGGGAGTGGGCCATAGGCAGAGAGGATGTGGTCTGCATAGCATGTCAGGACCAGAGTGTGAACCACAACCGTGCCTTTATCGCTTCAGTCGAACTGCAACGTGCACACACGTGCACTTACAAACAGACATTGACCACTCCCAGCGGGCAGAGCGAGTCTCTGCCGCCAGCCCGCTGAGCACGTCGGCAAACCACATCGCACATAAACACTCGCACATGCTCACACACAGAGGACACACCGCACAATCACATGCTCAGCACCTGACCCAATGAAAAGGTTGTCAGTTGGTGACCTGTGATTTCTATGATAACAAGGTGTCTCGCTCACACCGCTCAAGCCCCCTTGGCGCGTTTCCTCCCGAGCCCTTACAGTTGTGGCCGTTGAGACCAAAACGCAGCTCGTACGCCACTGATGTTTTTCCACAGCAAACCACTGGTGGAAAATTTCATCACTGACTTTTTCATTATTTCCGTTTGCGACAAGAAGACAAACAACTGACTGTTTATTCGACATCATTCAGCGCTTCTCTTTCAGGTGTTCTGGTAAGGGGAAAGTCTTCAGCTCAGGCCTCTGGAAACTCCGGAAACTGTGCAAGTCTGCAGAGGCTGCATTGATCCTGTCAGATTCCGATCTATCAAAAGGCGCCTGGCTGTTACTTTGAAGTCTTACCTCCAAAAGGAAAGGAAGAACTGGCACAAATGTGTTGGTGCTGCTCGACAACAAGGTGAGGGCTCTGCAACAGTGCATCCTCAGGGGGTAATACCTCGCTGTGGGCACCAGTCTGTTCAAAGAGAGACAACAAAGGTTAATGTCTCCCCCTGCTGTTGGAAAGCTTTATTGCCACAAGGAAGGCCAAGACGTCACAGCAATACTGATGGATGGACAGCATTAATAATATTAACGATTAGTATTAGTTCGCAGCAAAAAACCAAAAAAAAACCAATACTCAACACAAAAAAGAAAACCTTTACAATAAGGAAAACAAAAGTACATTCTACGTCGTCTTCTTTGAAGATAACCGTTTGATGTCTGCCTGCATTTCTCTGCATTTGCAATTCTCTCAACGCATTAACTCCATACTATAAACAACATCCACATCATGCTCATCACTTATGCATGAATTACCTTAACATTCACTTTTATTTAACCACAATTATCTCAAGTACACAATGACTTTGGTTTGACTTCTGTGGATGCTGCACTAATGAGCACCCTGATGTCACTTAACAATGCTGCAGTCAGACAGATTGTGTACCCAAAAATTAACTGTAAATGCACGTTAAAGCTCCATACCTTCACCAATGTTTGTGTAGTGGCAAAATAAAAGAATGTGACACATTTTATTGCTTCTTCTTTCAACAATAACGCCACTCCCCTGCTCTACCCAGATTTGATGGAAATCAGTTTTTGTGCAACTCCTCGTAAAGATCTGGCCAAAAATGTAAAGGGTTCCTGTTTGGACCATGCTGCGTCCTCCTGCCTCATTTGGTAAAATTTGGACATGAGGCTTTTGAGTCGTCATGGCGTCAACGGACAAAACAAAAGGCAGTGAAAAAGGTTACCTGCTTCTAAGAGGTAATAACTAAAATATTGATAAATGTGGCCATTCTTAGTATCTCGCACAAAAAAAACCCAAAACGCCCTGTGCGTATATTATTGCTTATTTATTACTTTTTGCCTGCAGACATTCTGTCAGTCAAATGCTTTAATCACAGCAGGGGATCCAGTTGTTTTGCTGCACTGCGTTTATGTTGATATGCAAAGCTAATCACGATGCCGAGTTGGTGTGTGTGTGTGTGTGTGTGTGTGTGTGTGTGTGTGTCTGTGTGTCTGTGTGTCTGTGTGTCTGTGTGTCTGTGTGTCTGTAGATGGGGATGAGGTGCTTCATGTACCTGTGAGGCAGTGAAACCCTTTAAGGATCTCAAGATTAAGGGCATAATAAAATAGCCAACAGTGATCATTTGCTTGTTAGTATAATAATATCTGGGTTAGTATAATAATAATATCTGTAATAGTGAAATAACTAAGATTAGTCCCAATAAAAAGAAACATTTTGACCATCAATAGCAAAGCAGAGCCTTATTACTACCTAATACTCGATTAAGAATCAGTTTTGTGGTCTTGTTGCATATTATGTAAAATATATGCTGCAGTTGAAAAGAATGCATCATATGTACTTACTTGATGGTACCAATAATGACTTGGCACAGTGGGTAGATGAGAGGCTGCAGAACATCACTAGGGTGCAGGGTGCTGAGGACACGGCACCACAGGTACAAACAGTGGATGTACTGCCAGTTATACACTGACTGGTAAGTTTCCTATGGAACAGACACAGACATAAACCTTTTGTTAGCCACTTAGAAATGCTTTGAAACTCCATTAAGCCTTAAAAACTCCTTAACCCCTGTAGTAATTGATGTTCAAGATGATGTAGAGGACAATCTAACTCAGTGACTTGGTGAAATTTCCACTGCAACAGAAAACCTTTGCATTGAACCTGTTCATGATTAAATGGCAAATCATTATTGTCAAGCTTGTGAATGCGAAGGACCACTTAGCAGCGAGTAAATATGGAACTGCTATGGGATTATTTCAACACATCAACTAAGACATTATGTTGTGATATTTTGATCACAACTCATTTCTCCTGGCCCCGATGGAAAAGTCCACAATCAAAAACCTACCTTTTTCTTCATCGTCATGGCATTTCGGAGATGGATGGCGAGCTGTCTGATGTAGATGAAGGTGTGCTGGTAAGTTGCCTGCGAGTCCAACGAGTACATCTCTGTTAGAGTTCGTTGCATGAAGTTGATCATGGGCAGCGCATTGGGCGACGTGAACTTGCAGTTTTGCACATATGATATGTACATTTGCTGGAGAGAGAGAGAGAGAGAGAGAGAAAATCAACATAAGCAGGAGATCAAAATACTGGAGGAAACACTACGTGATAAAATACATAGAAGTTAATTTTATTCTTGACTGTGTTAGGCAAATCATCTTAGGAAACTTGCTGTTCATGTGCCTTTAACATCCAGAATGTAACATCTCCAGGTGCTCACCTTGAGAATAGGGGCAAGATATGTTTCCTGCTTTTGTCTGCAGATTTTGTTGAGGGCCAAGAAGGCGAGAACCCGACTTGTTTCTTCCCCAGTGCTCCACTGCTTCAGCAGTTGCTGGAAACAAGGACGTCAAAACATCCACATCAAAAAACACATTTATGAAACAATGCATCCTAAGGGTGAAAAAAACATCCACGTGCCCCTACCTTAAGCAGGTGACGACACTGTTTGGGTAGACAAAGAAAATAAGGTACAAGCTGGTTGGCATGGCGCAGGACAGCGCTGATGACCGTCGACTCTGTTAGACTGGATAATAACTGCGAGGGGGAGCAACAGATGATTGTTTCAGCATTCAATACGAGAACACTTTGAATTCACTATCTCAAAAAAAAAAAAAAGACAGCTCATCTGCTTCTGTTCCATTTAATGCAGGGATGTCATGGACTACAAAACACACCTGAACGACACCACTAAGGTACATCTTGATGTCTATTTGATTCTTCTGCCATTTGTGACTGGAAGATGGGAGAACCAGCCTGAAAAAAAACCAGAGGGAAAGAGTCACAAGGAAGAAATCTTTCCTGTGGCTACACTGAGACTCTCAACAGCGAATGAGATCAGGAGTTGATGAGATCAATCACATACTTTTTCTGGTCTTTCTCTGGCTTCAGGTTGAGCATCCTGTGAAGGGTCATATGAATGTCTCTGATGCAGAACAGGACCAAAGCATTGAACACTGAAAGCAGAGAGAAGAGAGGTTATATGTGGATCTTAATCACAAGGTTTTTAAATTATTACTCCGTATTGAATCATTTGCTACAAGCCTTTTGCATCAACTCATCTGACAAATCTAAAAACCGGGTACTGCTTATGCTTTCTAACAAGATTGAGTATCTATGGTCAACAGAACAAATGGTGTACTGCCGTTACGTAAAACTATGTTGAATTAGCAACTAATCCATAATATTCATGAGTAGAAAGTCAAAAAAATACCGAATGTAGTTTAGAAAATTCCCCAACAGTTTGATTCCCATATACATGTACACAGGTATATTCAGGGTTTCTTGGACATTCGGGTATGGTTGAGTTGTTATAGAAGGAAGACATCATCTATATCAGAGTCTTACCTGAGCTATCAGCCACCTTGTACCGACACTGACTCACTCCTTCACCCTTGGTTGTCGCGACAGCAGCTTTGAAGGCCTGTGTAACTTCCCTGAAGACGCGAGGTGTCGGTTCCTTCTTCAAAGCAGCTTTCCAGTCTTCAATCATTTTTTCTGTCACTTTAACACTGTTGTCAGTTTTCTTGGCTTTCTTCTTCTGTTCCCCATCATCGCCGTCGTCCTCATCACCAGAACTGGCTTCCTGCATGCCAGCCAAGCATTAATGCTCTCACTAAACAACTAATCAAAGCCCTGTCGCAAACCCACACACAAACAGCTGGCCTACCTCCAGTGCGGACGGCAACTGATGGTACTTCTTCTCGTCTTCATCGTCGGAGCTGTCCGTGTCGTCAAAGTTCAGGAGCGTTTGATCGTTCTCTTGCAGAAACTTGTAGAACTCTGGATCTTTGTTTTGCAATCTGGACAGCTGATCCTTGTGCTCAGAGGCCTTGCCTTGCTTCTTTTCATCCCTAGAGACGGAAACGATGCCCAAAACAAACACTCTCCATCAACCTGGTCATCACAGCTGCAGTGTAGCACAAGTACATAAGTAAACAAGTGTAGCACAAGTAAATAAGTAAACAAGTAAACAAGTAAAATAACACAAGACTCACGTGTTAAGGGCTGCAGGCTCCACAGCTTTCTTCTTGCCCTTCTTCTTGAGGCCATTCTGCTTGGGTCTCTCATCCTCGGATCCACTGTCGCCGGCGGAGTCAAAGCCTGACACCAGGAACTCCTCCACGCTGAGGTCCGCCAACTTCCTACAAGACAACACCGAGAGAGATTAGCTATAATAAACAGTGGGGAAGTATCAGCCAGGCTGGACATAGTTACGTTTACAACAACACGTGTTTATTGGTGTCGAGTCAAGTGAACGTCAAACTAAAACTATATTAATTGAACTTGTATGGAGCGTCACGAGCAGCGGCTAACGAGGGTTGTGTTTAAGCTAGCTGCCCGATCACTTCAACAGGAGAGTATGAGTAAATAAACAAGTAAACAAGGTGTGTTACAGCAGAAACAACAGATTCACAAAGTTCGCCGACCATCTTAAAAGCTCAAACGTCGCGAAACGTAACCACATACAGCGCATAGCAAAGAAAATCACTACGTACCTTTTCTGTTTCGCTGCCATGCTGGATCCAACGTGTGACGCCAAGACAGCCTCGATTACCCACAATGCCGCTGTGCGGTGGAATTGGTTTTATGGTTCATGGGTGTTATCTGTGGCGCTGTGCTGGTAACTATTTACATTGGAATGTATGAAGAATGCAATGTCAAACGGCGCGTGTACTCGTGTATATTTGTAGCAAATCCAAGCATCTAAAATCGGTGTTATTCATGCAACTCAATGAATGAATATAGAATTAATCATACATAACTTTCAAAAGCATTCGGCGCGCACAGCAACCACAAAATGCCCGTGTCAACGTTGCGCTAATAAGATCCTGCACTGTTGTGATGCTACACGTGATCTTAAATTAAATGCTTGGGTGTTTTTACGGGCCACAACGCTGAGTTTAGCAGGATTCTTTCCTTTTTTTACCTTTTATTCTGCCGCATTGCGGTGCCACACAGCTGGGAAAGCTTGCAAACAGGAAGAAGTCAGTACTGTCAGGTCGACACTGACGACGGCTGGTGGTGAGAACTGACTCTTGATCTAATGCTAATGTTAGCTAACCCTGTTAGCCTCTGCGCAGTCAAACCCCAAATCCACAACACCTTTCAGACTTGGACTTTTTCTCACAGACAATGGCACATAGGTTTGGTGGAAGTGTGCTTAGCGTTTACAACTGAATTGTTTTATTTTGTTATCCGGGCGACTCGAGACAAGGAAGCTTTGCGATCCGACCAATCAGAGCGCTTCAAAATGAAACCCCGCCTTCTGCGCTATCGTACATCTTTTAGTTGAAGCTACTTCCGGGATCCGACAAGAACAAAGAGGGAACTTAAGGTCACCTGTCTGACGTAAAACCACCACAACACCAATATGTGCGTTTTACATTAAAATATATAGCAGACTGCATGTTTTATAGGCGTTTTATGCTTCCTGCCATGGAACATTTCAAGGAAATAAGCAGTATTTCTGCCCTGAACTCGTCCGATTACAGCTCCACCTTAACAAGCCGATGTCAGCGTTCATGCAGGGCTTTTTTTTTTTTTTTTTTTTTTTTTTTTTT
>CAESWR010000135.1:620610-667584 GCA_903171835.1 Mullus surmuletus | reverse complement strand
TCAAGCTCACCATTTCCACCTGCTTTGTGAGTCTGTGCGTGAAATGATTAAAGAAATGAGAAGGAGAGAGGAGATGGATCGTGCAGCAGTGCCTCTTTTGTAAATAGAATTGGGCATAATGATGAATAACTGCATACTGCCAAGGCAAAGTTGATCAGAGGAAAAAAACACTTTGATCCACTTATTTGATCCAGTATTGATCTGTGGCGCCTCATGCATCCTTTAGGTTCCACAGTTCAACAGATGGAGTGGGAACAGTGGAAACAGCCAAGGGCGCTCCGAGTCCCTAAAGTTCAGCCAGACAGCCAGTGGACGTGGGTCCCGCAACCTTCAGTTACCCATTCATGAAGATAACCCTTTGTCCCCAGGATACTCCGAACCCCTCTGTGTAAGCCAGCTCTTTCTCAGCTCTCAAGTGTTCCTGTACTAACACACGTGCACACACACACCAAAACGACAGTATTTGCACAGATATGAATGCAGTAAGAGCCATTGACTTGTTTGTTTTGGTGGAGTAGCCACACTTTTTCCTGCATGGAGTTAATTATTAAGTGAGTACCAGAGGCCGAACTGCTCCTGTTTCAGCAGTAATGGCTTAAGTAATAAACCTTGAGGGAAAAAAGGCTGTTCATTCATTTCAAAACAACAAAACAATTTTGATGAAAGCACAAGCACTTTTTGGAATGACTATTTATTTTTTAGCGTGGCAGATTAAAAGAAATACTCATCATTATCAGTAGTTTTCAGCAAACTCCCACAGCACAAGGCCCACTGCCCATGCTTTTTGCTTTCATTCAAAAGGGCAAAGTGTCCTGAAGATATGTTGTTGTGCAGCCACTGACCTGAAAAATCAGTTTTCCAATTAAACTGATGAAGACCCCTTTGTGTTACATTCAACAGAGGGGGATTACTAAGAACACAAAATGATGCAGAAAACTAAAGCAGATGAACAGAGGCAAAATATTTCATGACTGCTTCACTGATTTCACTTGTTCTCAGCTGACAGTCGCCTCGGATGTGCTTTTGTCTCTACAGTACAGCTCCAGTCGCCCTTCCTCTGCAGAGACCGCCCGCCTGGGAAGCAGGACCAACAGCGTGTCCTCCCACACTAAGCCTGAGCGCGACCTGCGACCTTTGTCACAGCGCTACTCCTCCCCCCAGCGCAGCTCGTACCTGCAGCCCACCGAGAGCTCTCAGATCTACAGCATGCCCTACTCCGCTGTGCACCGCGCCAGCCCTCAGCGGCTGGAGAAAGCGCCCCTTGTCAAGGTAATAATTCAGCCTGGCGTCTAAATTAATAAGTGAATATTCCCCTTGAGACTTGTTGACTTATTTTACACCTCATGTGTGCTGTAACTAAAATAAACACGCCAAGCAGTAGGACGACAGGGATCATGATGTATATGTGTTAACAAATGGGCTAAGAGAGGCCTTTGCACAGAGATGAGGTTGAAAGACACAACGATGCAAGGAATTAAATCTCTATTATCGTTCATGAACAAGTAATTGGAAAACATTTACATTAGTAAAGCTGTTCACTGTGCCCCTTTATACACAATACTGACAGCTGAAGGGAGATTTGTGAGACGGGAGGACGGCGACAGATCATATCTGGCATTAGTCCAAAGCTTCTTCTTGGTAATCAGATCTTAAATCACAAAACTAAGTGCGGCTTAAGTGATTGCCTCCTGTGAGCCTTCAGAGTGTGAGAGAGAATGACAGAAAGATATCGAGGTAGAGGAGAAATTAATGAGAGATTCACATTGCATGGTGCTTTAAACTGACTCCCAGATCTTTTGTAAACAGTCAAACAGCTGGAGCACACCTCAGACGTCCCTCAGCTACTCCCTGAATGGCCCGCAGCGCCAGTCCGACATGTGCGCCCCCCGGCAGCCCTTGTCCCCACTGTACGATGAGCCCTGCAGCCCTGAAATCTACTCCCTGGACGAGGCCCGGCCAGTGGTAAGTGGGTCAGCGATACTGGATCCATAGGTTCAGTTTTCACCTGCACAGCCTTCCGTGATATGAAGCCGCAAACACGCACATAAACAAGTGCGTACACGCCGGGCAAATAAATTCGGAGAGATTTGGTGCAGTCAGTGCAGAGACTTTGCAGCAGCAAACAACAAAACAAATTATCACAATATTGTCATTATTCAAACGCTGTTATGTTATTACATTAACAAACAGCGTAAGATCTATTTGATTACAGCACTAAAATCCATCAGTCAGTCCTCCAAACTCATCCTCACACCTTTTCCTCATCAGGAAAGTTGGCAGGAGCTGAATCATCAGCAGCACCAGCAGCACCAGCAGCATCTTCATCAACAGCAGGAGCAACAGCTCCTTCCCTCCTCCTTCCAGCTCTCCACCCCTCCCATGGGCAGGCGCTGCAGAAGAAGCCTGGTCCTCACCACCTCGCAGGGCCAGACTCTGAGCCTGGACGTTGACTCTCCTGTGAGCAAAGAGCAGCAGAGAGCCGAAGCCGTGTCCAGACTGAAGCTGCTCCCTGCGCCTGTGAAAGTGCAAGAGCAGGTGAGAAACAAGGGGATACTGGTCTCCCAGGATGCTCTGCTTTCTGGAATGTGGCAGTTCAACTTGCGGTGGCGGTGCACCACACGTCACCCAGCGTGTGTGTGTGCTCGTCCTGCAGGTGATACTTGAACAGGTGCCGCACATTAAAGCCATATTTCTGGCAACATGAGAATGTTTGTTATGGTTGATCGTGAGAAGTAACATTCTTTTTTTTTCACGTGTTGACAGATGCAACTCAGGTCGAACTCCGCCATGAACACGTCTCAGATGTCCTATGGTTACTCACCAGGTAAGAACTGAAGGCATCCCATCATACACATGATGAAACACTCCTTTGTTTATTTATAGAAAGCTTTTGTATACACATAGAAGGGCGCAGGTGTGATCATGCACTTCCAGTTATTCAAAACATTCATGCTTATTCTGATTCCATCACAGGAAGGGAATAACGTTTAAGAATATTTATATTTCTACTGAGCAACCTTTGAAATCATGCCTATCAGAAGAGGGCATCACATTTCCTGACAAGTGTGAGTTATGAAAGTCAACACTGTCAGCCGCCTACCTAAATACCACCAAGGACACAGAACATTGCTCACACTCCATTACACCTTAAATTAAACACAGTGTCCATGTCGGATTGATTGTCCTCTGTCTGGGTCTGTCAGCAAGTGGACAGAAGGTTAAGGGCCTTCAGAATGGAAAGTGCAGGAGAGAAATGTGCAAATAAAAATCAAACCTATCAGCTGCAAATGCCATTTGTGCAGATGTCCCGTGTGTGTGTGTGTGTGTGTGCACGTGGTGGGGTGACTGTGATTGATAGCACACAACTGCATGGGGTTGTGCTCCATGCATGGGGTTGTGCTCCATAAAGAGGCTGCATGTCTGCAGCCTCTTTAAACACACTTGAAAATAAGAGTGAAGTCAGGTTGTTTGTTGCACTTATCTCAGATTTATCCGATGAAATGGTTCACACGAGCAGGTTGTTTATGGTTGCATATTTCTGAACTATTAAAGAGATGAAAGAAAAGAAGGTGGTGTGGTGCTACAACAGTATGTTACCGTACTGGTTTTCCTGTATGAAAGACCAGTGTCACCATAAGCGCCTCAGGATTATGTATACAATTATTCAGTCAGGGTGGGGTTTTTTCTTTCATTGTCTGAAGCTAAAAGCCTGTGAATCTTCTCTTTCTCCTATAGATCACCACTCATACCTTGAACCCACAGAACCAGATGACCAGGAAATGGACTATGACAACATTTGGGAGTACGACTGTGATACTGGCATGATTCAGCCAGCGTCTGGAATTTCGACACACTGGACAGGATTAGACTTTGGGGCCAGAGGCCTTGGTGCCATGGCAACGCAGCAGAGATGGTCATAAAACAAAACAATAGGCCGGCACCCGTCTGGACGTGTGCAAACAACAGATCTCTATCAGAGGGATAATAAAGCCAACTTGCACGGCCTGCGTCGCCCCTGCTGCTGTGTACAGTAAGAACCAATGAGCAGCCTTGTTAGACGATCGGTCGTCATGCAGAGGAGCGAGGAACGCCGGTGTGAAGACAAAGACAAAGAAGCGAGCTAGTAGGAAAGTGACAGCAGACTTCAACCGCCTGTGTACATGTAGCAGCAGAGTGTACATACTGTACAGTTTGAATGTTATATTTATATATGTTGCACCGTAAAAGGGTTCACATGTTGTATTTTCATATTTAAAGTATTTTTCAATACGCTGACCAGTTTTGTTCTATTTTTTTCTACGTAAAGCTATAAAAAGCATTCCATCAGGGCTTGCTATGGTAATGGATGTTTTTTTTTGTTTTTTTGTAAAGTGTAAATTATGTGGAATACTCCCCTGTCAAGGCAAATAGATCGAAACGTTAAAGGTGCTGAGATTACCGTGACTACTGCACAACCCTGATAGCTGCGTGGCTTCCTTTTTTCATATTTGTTTGAGGTGTTTATTTATAATTAATAAAATCAAACCTGGAAAACCAAATACATTTGATCTGCGCTGTTGATGTTTTGCCTGAGACAATTCTTGCTTTTAATACAATCCTGACATTCAGCTGCTAATTTGCAAATGCACTGTGCATATTTTTGACATTTCAAATTGAAAGGAGGCCACTTTAGATGTGCTCCTACTAGCCCACAAGCTTACTTTGACCAAAGGCAATTTATTCTTTTGCATCACTGATGTACAGCAATTAGTACACTCATCTAATGGCAAGTTGAAGTTGCACAACCTGAACATGACTTCATCATCCGAGATAATTAAATGAGATAATGGAAGGTAGAATAACCACCATTACCTTCCTTTCCTTCTCCTCAATGACGTCATTTCAAATGAACCGCCCTCAGTAGCAATTTAAAGAAGCCCCTCCCATCCTGACCATCCCATGCTCTTTTTCACAATTTTCACTTTTACAATAGAGCAGGGGTAGCCAGGTAGCCCTCAAGGACCACTTGAGGTGCCCCCGGCCTGTTCAAAATCTTTATTTAATTCTGTTACTTTTCTTTTTTAATCACAATTGCATTTATATAGATTCGATTTGAAAATGACAATATCTTAAAAAACATAGCACAAAAACATGTTTATTATACATGAAGTTTAGATAAATTGAGGTGAACTCTGACCTATTCTAGTTCAAAGGTCAAAGCAAATTTGTTATTTCAGAAGAATATATCAAACTGGTAGCCCTTCATAAGACTCCCAGGAAGTAGCTCTCAGGGCCAAAAAGGTTGGTGACCTCTGCAATAGAGGCACATGCTAAATCAATACTACTGAAAACTTTTTTTTGGTAATCTGGACGTGGAATAAAGAAGAAAACAACATTGCTTTATAAATCAATTCTGTGAGGCGTTGTGTGTTTTTCTATATATGCACTTTACCTTTATGTGCTTCTGAGACTCAGAATTCCCCAATATTGGGATCATACTACTTTTACTACTACGATTACTACTGCCCTCTGCTGGACAGAAGATGTACAAGACTCTCCACGAACATGGAGTCTCTTATAATCACACAATATTTTCTAATTGTCCCAACCATTTATTTTATCATCAGGAGTGTGTTCTCATAGTTTCAGGCTGCAAACCACAAGGTTCTTCACAGCTCAGACAGTTGTGGTGCCTCCATGCAGGAGCTTTTCATGAGCTTATGCTGCCCTCTAGTGTTTGAAAAGCTGCATTCATTTAGGCATAATAAAGTCACATCATTTCTCAAAGATGCCCTTTATTGTTTGACAGAGAGACGTAAACAGTTCACAGAGCTGTTCAATCTACTATAGACAAATAAGTGAGATTTTAAAATAAAATACTGGCACAGAAAATGTTCCCCAAATGCATTACGCATTTGTGTTTGGATAAATTCCCACATTAGCTATTCATTTTACACAGGCTTTTCAATAATTCCTGGTTATATTGCACAGTTATCTTCCTCTCTATACAAATTTTGATTTCTTCCAAAACAAGTATTATATCCATCCATTCAATCAGCAGCATCACTCTGCCTTTAATCTTCCTTTGACACATTCTGAGTCCTTGCTGAAAAAATATCTACAAACCGTCAAAAAACTTTCTGAAAACAAAACTATTCATCTGTCCTTTGGTCTTTTCATATTTCATGTACGCATGATATCATATATTTAAAGTGCCTCAATATTATCCAACTTATGTAACCACGTGCAATAATAAACATTTACATTCCAAGAAATTTGATTAAGATTACTAGAGCAATTCGAGTGCAAATACGTGTTTGAAACATTTGACAGCACATCAAAAGGTTCACATCATTCAAAGGAGCTGGGTCCTGCAGCAGCTTGTATCGGGTGTTTCCGTGGAAAATGGATCACTATAACTGAGAAGCATTTAAACGCAGAGATCAGGAGCTGGGTGGGGCGGCGAGCTGCAATTTCTTCTGGCCTCCCGCTACCTCAGCCTTGGCGTGTTTCCGCAGGTATCGGATGGCTGACAGGGCGCTCACGTTGGCCAGCAGAACTGAGCAACAATACAATCATGTTACTCAAGATGTTACTCAGATGTTACTCAAATTTGAATTTCTCAAATCACATTCAGAATGCTCTGGAAGCAGTTTTTATTTAGATCCCTTTTTGAGTTGAACATTTCCTAATATTACTTGAAAAATATCAGTGTTATCAGTCTTGGTCCTGTTTGAACCAAATTATTCATTTATATGGGAGAAAAAGGGAATATTGCATGTTTATATTTCATCACATGAAGGGAACATATTGACACATGATACACACCAGCCTTCCAGGCATCTCCCACTTGTGGGTTTGCAGTCTTCAGCACCCATGAGGCAAATGCAATACAGACCAGACACATATCTGATTGTTTAAAAGGCAGCAGAGGTGCATCGAGCCCTTCAAAAAAGACACAGAGAGGAAACACAGATAATATTAAG
Source organism: Mullus surmuletus (assembly GCA_903171835.1). Lineage (NCBI taxonomy): Eukaryota > Metazoa > Chordata > Actinopteri > Syngnathiformes > Mullidae > Mullus > Mullus surmuletus. The sequence goes on along the minus strand of CAESWR010000135.1, from coordinate 660,619 downwards.
TGTATCATAAACAGTTATTATGGCAGCCACCCTGAGGTGGGATGGAGGGGCTGAGACCTTATAATTGGGGTTAACAGCAGCTAAGCATGAGGCCACATTCACTTGTTGGGACTTGCTGTTCGGTCACACTGTGACCCGGCAAATCCCTGCGCCTACACACACTTCACCCTGCAAAGACACAAGGGTGCTCGACACCTCTGATATGTTAAACGATGACCAGCGGTCTTAAAAATAATCCTCCCACGACAACTGCTGCGTGTCTTCAAATCTTGAATCCTCAAGTCCGGCCATTTTCATTTCCTTCCACAGCTAAACATAAATTAGGCCGCTCGGCCGACGGCTTAGAGAGGACCCTCATTGAGTGAAGTCAGTTTATCACGTACAACCCTTCCTCTCGGCTTTCATTGCCGCGTGCCTGAAGTGCAGCAGTGTCCTCTGACAGCTTAGAGTGTGTGCTCCGCTCATGACTGTGACAGCTGCCCGCGACCACACGGCCAACGTGACAGAGTTCTAACACTGTAAATTCTTCAGCAAACATCTTCATGTGGGAGGATGTTATAAAAAAAAACCTCCTAATTTTACGAGATCTTTGCATTGTACCTGTAGGTTGTTTGGGGGGAGAGGGGGAGCAACAAGGGTTAATCCTCATGGCCTGCTGGCGACCTCTCTGCCTAACAAGGCTCCACCTGTTTCAATGAACTGTGTAGCCTGGCCAAGCTGATGGGTAAGCTGTTTCCATGATAACAGTCAACATCCTCTGTTCATTACTCGAATAAATAAATACATTAAATTGACGTAGTGTTTTCCGGATAAGAATTCACCCTTTAAGTCTAAAATTGATGAGAAATGAATAATTTATCTGACTGGTAATCAGGTAAAAATACAGAAAATGTGAGTGTGTTTCTGCATGCAGGTTTGGAGACTACCAGAATGGAAATAACGAGCGGATTAATGCACAAATCAACATTTTTCTAGCTCAGTTTATATTCTTATCAATAGCATTGCTTATGATAAAATAAACTTGATTTACATTTTAAATGTGATTAAATGATAAATGTTAATGATAAATATTTGGGGATATATGGTCACCCAGGTCTTTGAAAATGCACAGTTAGTGATAAATGTTGTCAATGCAGCAATACAATTAATGATGAATTGTGCAGTTAAGAAATTATTAAATGAATAAATTAGGGAAGACTTTAACTTACTTAGATAAGTATCTATCTTGATATATGCTTAGATCTAATTATAAAGGAAATCTCTGACTGATTCTTATAATTAAAGTCAGTAAGACAATAAAACCTCATTGTCTTATGTCTGACTTTGATTATAAGAATCTGCTCATCTCTCAGCTTGGTGATGGACATTTATCTCATTTGAGTCTTCATCAGGTGTAAAAAAACCCACCCAAAACATCATATTGTAATAATATCGCAATATGCAGCGCTAGGACTTAGACCATTCATGGTGCCGAGTTGGACTTACTTGGATTTGGAACAGCCATCTGAAACTCCTCGTATCGAAGAGACGGCTGGCTCAGCTGTCTGGAGATCCGGTCCTCCAGGTGGAAGAGGAGTGGGTCAGGAAACACTGCATCCTGATTCCCCAGAACATTGAGTGGGTTCAGAATCCTGCGCAGGGGTCTCCCTGTGTTTCTCAGAGTCAAAGGCTCTGACCTCTGCGTCTCCACCACAGAACCACTGAAAAGAACATTCCTGAGGGAGAGCGTGGTTTTCCATAAGAAATTCTGCCTGACTTCGCCGTCGGAGAAGAAGTTGTCATATATGTCTGTGCAAATCTGAGGTGAACTTCCCTGCCGGTTGAACCTGGTGACCACCCTCAGCGGCCCGCCGCTCTCCTCGTCCTCTTCGTCAGAAGATGTATCTGAGGAGGACGGGAACATGTGGTCGTACACCTCGGGGAACTGCACGTTTGTGGAGCGAGAGCAGGAGAAGATGGGAACCGTCTCGTTCTCATCGTCGGCTTTGATGAGCGGGTAGAAGAAGCTCTCGGTGTCAAACTCTGAGAAGAAATGATCGTAGGTTTCGGGGACAGAACATCCTTCAATTGTGCTGGCGGTGTCATCGGCGGTGTCATCTGCAGCTGGTGGGCTCGGAGTCAACTGTTTCCCACCAAAGATGTACTGGAATATATCTGTGAGGGAGATTCTGTAGCCGTCTGCTGCAGCCGGACCAAAACAGTCGGCGTCTTTGTCCTGCTTTGACGTGTGTCCGTTAGAGAAATACTTGACGCTCTCCACTTCTCCTCCATCTAAGCTCCGTAAAGGTTGGCCTTTCCACATGTGGTTGTGGGATTGAGATTCCAAAGCACGTAGGTTGTGCATGCTCACATTTTTAGAAATCTTTCGGCTTTGAGCTTCCACAGGGGGCACACGCTGAGAGGGGTCGCCCACGGAGGTCAGCGGGGTCTGAGGGTAGATTTCAGCGCTGGCTTCAGTGTTCCACAGAACACCCGAGGGATCGCTGGTTACTGGAGAGGCTGCTTTCACTTCAACAGACAGACCCTCGCAATTTTGCTTGCACTCATCCTGCTGTGTTAAAAAAACACTCTCCTCAGCCTCATCGATCTCCTGTAAGGGCATGAGAGAACCGGGAGAAGGAGGAGGAGCGCCTTTGCCCGTCATCCGTAAACCAAGGATGTCGTTTATCGTCAGCTTCTCCATCTCGCTCCAAAACGAGGACATGGCGAACACGGAGGGTTTTAAATCCGGCGCCTTTTTAGCCTCTGAAGAGACAATGACCTCTGCTCCGTCCACTGCACCACACTGAGGCTCCACTGTGTCATGTGACAGACTTTTAGTTTCCCCCTCTTTCTGAGTTACGCACGACAGTGATGAAGCCCTCTCTGCTCGGACAACAGAGCCATTTTGAGTGACGGCTGAACAACAACTTAAAATATCCGGAACATTCTCCTTTGAGGGTGGCTTTACAGATGCTGGGTCCAGTGTGCTGCAGGACGATGCAGGTGTGATTTCAGAGTTTGGGGCGAGTGAGTCGGATCCTCCATTTCCGCTGCCTGTTATGTTTATATCAGTAGGTGTGCATGGCAGATTCCCATTCGGGAGAACTTTGAGTGCTGCTACCTCTGCTTTTTCTGACAAAGCTTTGGATACTTGAGGATGTTTTGCTTCCTGTGTGGGAGCATGAACAGATAAAATGCAGGCAGAGTTTTCCTCAGCCAATGAATTGACGCATTCTGCAACAGACTGAGCGCAGGGCTCCTGAACCTCATTTAGTGATGATTCTGCAATTTGGATCGGCTCGGAGATGTGAGGAGGTGACTTCCTTCCATCCTTCAACGCAGGGTCGTGTTGGTCTCTGTTGTGACACGTGATTTCCAGTTGCTGTTCTGGCTCAGCCGCTCCGTTACACAGTGTGTGTTTGTCTCTGCCAGAAGGAGCTGCCTCTGCAACCAGGACTGTCCCTGCCGTGGATTGCCTGTCACTTTGGCAGACCGCCACAGCGCCGAAGTCTGTGTTCGGTGAAACACTGCAAGTGATCGATTTGACCTCTACGGTCCCACTATCTTGTTTTTGTTCATTTTCACGATCCACAATTGAGTATCTTGTCTCACTCTGGTGTTTTGTGATGTGTGACTCACCCGTTACACCTGCACTAACTGACCCAAAACAATTGATATATTTGTCTATCTGAGTTTTGCATGCGTGTGAGTTGGGTGGGGAATAGTTTGGTGCTGACATTCCGCTGTCATCAGCATGACTGAGAAACCTATCACTGGTTGTAGCATTGTCAGTCAATTCTGATGCTGCACACTTTCTCTCTGCAAACAAAGGAGTCCCGAGTGTCATCACTTTGAGAGTGTTTGAGCAGCAAGTTGGGGGGAATTTCTTCTGTGTCTGACCTAAATAAGACCAGCAGGTGTCCCCAGGTGGAGCCCTCCCCGCCCTCCACGCACACTGATCCTCCTCCGAGTCACTTGGCCTGTTGCAGCCATGGCCGCCCTCTGCTGGTTCAATGCTGAGTCGCCTCTTCTTCCTCCTCTTCCTTTTGACAGAGGCGGACGGAGACGACTCTTGGCTCAGGGACTTGTTGGGGCTTGATGTGCCCGAATATGAACTACTATGATTTTCTAACACCTCTGCATCCAGATTAGACAAGCACATTTCTGCCGTCAACATTTCCTCTGAGTTTTTAGAGTGAGGGGTCATTCCTGAGCGTGGCGGGTGAAGAGTGTGACCCTGTGGTGTCGCCTCGTGCTCGCTGGTGTCTGACCAGCCTTCCTCTATGATCAGTAACTCAGGGAGACCTTGTGTTTGGAGCACCACGTTACTGGCAGTCTCATGACAGAACGGATCAGGCTGGAGTTTCCTTGCTTTGTTGATGCTGGTGATGGCGCTGACAGTCTCTATGGTTTCTTTGTTGGCAGGCGGAGAGCTCAACTTGGGCGTGCTTTTTGGCAAAATGCTGCTGGACGCTTCCCCAGCACCATGCAGCTCCTCCTCCCTCGGCTCGGTCACCCTCTCAGCCTCAGTGTAATTCTTCATCCTTTCAAAGAACATATTGACCGTCTGCAGATGTAAGTCCTCCTCACTGCCTGAGAGGATGCTCTCCATCCCACCCACCCCATATTTGCTGAGGTAATGATCCACAGGTGAGGCCGGGCACTCCGGGGAGCACACCATCGAGTGGTCGGTGTCTGAAAATCCCGCCATTCGCTCGATTTTCTGAGGGCTTCTGCCAAGAAGGGACCTGCTTTCATCAAAGTCACTCATCCCCGAGTCGTCTAAGCCTGCCAACGACGGGGGAAGCAGGTTACACTCCTCACACTCGGTAAAGAAGCACTGCCAGTCACGGTCACAGATCTCCACACTGTACTCAAAGTCTTCCATGTTAACAGAGAGCTCAAAATGACCTGAAAACCATTCAAAATGCTACAATTTAGATGTCATCACTGTAAGGACTTCTTTCACGTAATTTCACAAAATATTATTTCAGAATATAATTGAAAATATGGGATTACAAACATGCTCATTTCATTTTTTCAAATTGTTATCAGTTTTGCTAAATATTAAGATACAACAGAGGTAATCTCCAGCAAGCACTATCAAAAAGAGCAACAAAGAAACCAAGCTCAAAAATTAAACTGCCTCCAGAGAAATTAAACTTCTCGGGGTGCATCTAAACTTCACTTGATTCAACGTGTACTCACACACCTGTGCAGCTCGCCTACCGCACCTGCTGCAGCTGCGATCCCACAGGAAGTGAAAGTCCACAGATCTGTTGCTGGAGCAGCACCATGTCGTCTGTCCTGCGGTGGGCGTCCTCATGCAATCTCCACAGTGAGCCCCATGATTTGATAAATATAGAGAGGTGCTTCTGATCACGTAATACACGCAGTGTTCTCACAGCAGCCATCTCCAACAGAGGTATAATGTTTCAGAACTTTAAATAGACTCTGAACTGGCAAACTTCTAAACTGCGTATATAGGATTAGTCTTTTATTTGATTTTTTTCTGTAGGTGCTTTAATCTGGAAGGCTGAGGTGTTTCTTGCAGGCGATGTGTGTTATTCTCTACAATTCACAGATAAATGGGCTCACAGTCTTGAGCAGTCTTGTCCCTGTCAACTGCTGCCGGTTCCAGCTGTCTCTCAGCAGACACGGCAGTCATGCGAGGTGTGTGTCAGTCAGCTGATACCTCATTGGAGTGATGTCAAGGGGTGACAGTGGATCTCAGTGTTTCCTTTGCAATCCTGCCAGAATCTTTTGGTGAACAAGAGCCACTGGGGGAAGGTTGTGTGCGTGTGTGTGTCGTATGTGTATGTGTGGGTGGGTGGGGGGTCACTTTGCTTGAGGTGCACCAATTGAGTCTCATGTGACTCATCTTTACCCATAAGGCAAACATAACGTTAAAGGCTTTCCAAGGAAATTATATTTTCTTCTGCTACGTTTCAGATCAAAAGACATTTTTTAATGTGCTCATAAAAATTAACAACACACATTTTAATGAACTCAATGATTCATTGATAAATCATGTTACTTTTGCAACTTGTTGATGTCCATGACGCTACATCGTGACCATCAGATCAGCATTTAAGAGTGTTAAAAAAGGGCTCCACCACAATGAGGCATGGAAACAATGTATCTGTTTCTCTTCCATGAAGATTGCCTTTGCTCAAAACCCAAAGGTTTTATACATCTGCATGTGCTGACTATGTATCTAGCATTCGTCATGGTCTTTACTAACTTACATTTTTCTGAGTTCCGGGAGATGTTTATACTCTTACTGGATTTAAATAAAACACAGATGTTAGGCTAAAAGCTGAGCTTAGGTTCAGCTCTGCGGAGGATGGGGGGGACAGCTCGTCTGAGGGGGGCTTGAGCTTTTGTTTACAGCTGTTACTCGGGACAATGTGATTACGGGGCCATCCTTGCTGTCAGAATGTCACTGACACTAAAAGATACCGTGATAACATATCAGTCCTGATCTCATTGTCAGCTGTTAAAGTCTACTTAGGAGATGCCTAATGCGCCTTAATTGCTGTAAGATTCCTCCCATTGGTCACATTTGAGAAAAAAGTGCTCATGATAGTTGGCTGTTTGCTGACAGAGCTGTATTATGAATAAACAAATTAAAATGTATGATAATATGGTTTTACCAGCTAATGGAAAACAAAAATGCAGTATGAGTACATAAGAGGGATGTCAGTATTCTAGACTAAAAGATCACATTTAAAACATTCACACACACCATATTGTTCTATACAGCAGCACTCTGCCTTCTGAATTTGCATCTAACACTTTCACAGGCTGTAACTATGGCCTTTAGTTGCCTAATTTTCATCACTAAAGATATTTATGAGAAAACAGACCTTCTAATTAGCCAAACCTCAGCCTGGGCTTCATGCCCAAGAGGGCCCTCTCAATTCATCAGCTGTGATAAAGGGAGACAAGCCAGGGCTTGCGGGGCAAGCGCACCTGGGGGCAGTGGGCCGTTTTGACATGGGTGGGATTCTGTTTCCATCAACAGGATTAGGCTCTTATGAGTTAGTTCTTGGACTTAAGATCGAAATCTGTTTGGGCTGTTTCACAGTGCCTAATGGGACAGAATTTCACCCTGATTGTTTGCCATGTTAGGCCCAGCAATTCAGCGTAAATTAAACAAAGGCCAGTGAACAGCCACATTGAGCAGTGAGCACCCGCTCAGTGTCACAATGTTTTAAAAGAGAGACCAGTTTGTGTTTGGTCCCGTTACCAAGACATCCTTGGTTGGTGGCATCTTTTGTGTCAAACAGGGGTGCAAAGTCTTGATTACAGCAAAGCAAACACAAACAAAGATTCCTCTTCTGCATCTTTGGTGACTGTTTGGAAAGCATACACTCTGCTTAGCAATTTAGAAATGCCACACAAGTTGTGGTAGACTTCAACACAAGATTTCAAACCACTAGTGAGCCTAAAACAATGCGGACCAATTAAAAGAAGTAGTTATTTTTCTGCCAATGGTCTAAAAACAAGAGAGCAATTATTACAAGTATACAGCATTCTATATACATAGTAAATTCTAAATAAATATTTATTGGCTTTGTCAATGTGAATTTCTCTCTTGCTTAATTACAATTTTGGGGTAGCAAAGTAAAATGTAAAAAAATTCAAAAAGTATTTGCTGCATGTTGTTGTCTAACATCTCGCCGAAGTTTGTCCTCATTGTGCTGCTGCACTGGCAATGCAGTAGTTCATTGTGCTTCCTCAATGTGTGCATCGTGATATGCATTTCACTCTAGGCGGCCATCTGGCTTCTTCTCCTTTATTTCCATAATTTTGGGGCTGGTCTTTCATGTCTTGCCATATGTGCCATAATTATTCACGGCATCCATTTAAATGTAACACTCATATCAGAAAAACAAATTTCAGTGTCTCGTATTAGATTGCATCCATATGTATACTGTGAGGAACTAAAGCTGTATTCCCAAATGATTTTAAAATATACAAAGCAGATGTCTTCACAGCCGAGCCGGGCTAAAGTAAGCTGCAGCTAACTACAGCTCACACGTCACGTCTGTAGGACATATTTAAGTATCTTGGAGTTGCCCTCAGAGCCTGAAGATTTAACCTGCTTGTGTCTGAGGCCTGCTGCTGGTTTATCCACACGCTTTAACAGTGAGCGCCTGCAGGCGTCTCAACAATAGTGAGATTTGATCAGGTGCACTAACAAAGCATTATTGTCTTCACCTCAAATGTCAGTGACAACACAACAATATCAGTGCACAGGCCTGTTTGGAGGATCATGTCAAAATCCAGCAGCTTGGCTCTGCAGAGTCAGGAGGAGCTCCAGGCTGCCAACCTGCGACTCCTTTAGATGAAATGGCTGCGTTTCTGTCCATCACGACTTTGGACCCCATTTCTGTAAGAATATGGCCATGAGGAAGTTGTTCCATAGCATTTGAGAAACGGCAAATGTGCAGTTGCGCTGCACATTGCAGTGCAATATTTTGGCCAACCACAAGATGGCGATCAGCAGCCACCATTCCTGATTAGACAGAGTTCATGAGACCCAATGCTGACTTGAGAGAAGTACTTACAATTTTCCCTCAAAGCAAAAATCTCCAGGTGAATGAATTATGTCTGATGAGATGTGCTCCTACATTTCTAAAAATTAAACATCACATTTGAACAACTGTGATTGATGTTGCAAAGACAGCTAACAGTTCAAACAAACAGTCAGACAAACAAAACAAACAAAAAACATGAAAAACAGAAAAACTTGGGTGAATCAGAAATGATTGATGCTACTATGAATTCTTACCTAAATGATTACATTAAAAGAGTTTTTGAAAAAAATACATCCTAGGTGGTTCTGAATGCACTTGTTAGAATTGACACTCAAGAATTTGGTCACAGATGTCCTGAAATTTAACTGGAACTGCAATACACACTATAGGTGTTTTGAATGTTCTCTCCCTATTAGTAAATTAGTAAATGTGAAACGTCATTACAAGTGAAACGTCATTACAACCAGTAACACACTTCACTGTGCATCAATAGAGGGACTTTGAATGATTTCATTGTTATGTTATTGTTTTACAGAATACTTTCATAAAATAGCTCTCATGATTCTTCTTGGCATATTTCTACTCTGTGATGATTGAATTTTTTTTAATCATTCAACAGTCTAATTCTATTCCTGTGCAGGAGGACAGACTGGAGGCGGCTTGACTCTCTAATCAGCACCCGCAATTACTGTTATCAGCACGTGAAGTTTTGGCAATCTCATTTCATCCCCTTGAGATGACACGCTGCTCTGACGTGAGCCTCAGTCCCAACAGCCAGAATGACACAAAACACATTTGCAGGGGTCCTTTTTTTAATCATAATTAATTAGAATTCTTAAATTAAGTGAGTCACCTGTGTTATGTTGTTGTCGATTTTGATTAGTTGAAAGCTAAGAAACAGTTACAGCTACATAAAAGACTCCTTCCAATCATCTCGTTCAGCATTTGCAAACCCATTGCTGAAGCCTATCTTATCCGTGTTGCTTCCTTCCTTCCACATCACTATTACAACCACATAATTTGACATTAGCCGGTGTCGGGGCATTTCTAGACTTCCAGACAGCGGGTCGAATTCCTCCTTCAGTTTCCAGCCTGAAGGCAGTCTGATTCTGTGCGCATAAAACAATTTAGTCTATTTTCACCACTTCCTCCCTTGAAGTGAAACAGCTGAAGTGATTGTCCAGCCAAGCTGAGTGAGACCTGGACACATTAGCAGCAGGCGGACGCGTGACATTCGCTATGTGCCTGAGGTGCGGGGTGACCCTGGCTGACTCTGCTCTCTGTCTGTCCCGACTATGTGCGGCCCTGCAGGCCAAATCAGCTCAGTCAACTGGTGAAACTCAACTCAACAACAGTTTTTTTCTCAGTCATGGTAACAATGTCTGCAGTCTCTGTGATGAAGCAAATAAACCCACCATGCATGAGTTGGCTGTGAGTCGCACACATCTCTCTCAGTCTGTTTTGAATTTCTAAAACATTCTTTGTTTGGTATTCAACTCCCCCATTAATTCATCACATCTCTCTTCATGGCCATTGGGTGTATTTGCGGCTAACTTCTTGACTGACAGGTTGTTATCATCCTGGCAGGTGCACATGAGTCCCAGCATTCCCTCTCCTTGCAGCACGCCCTCCCTTTTGTCTGAGCCCCTCCGCAGACGGGCTCCTGAAGGCTGTTTACTCTGGATTAATCATACGGCGAGGTGTGTGAGGAATCATTCTTCTCCAGGTGGACGCGGCGGGGTTAATAAGTTATCTGCGAACAAAGGACTGACAATCCCTCGACCACAAAGCCAAGCGATGGCCTTCCTTCCTCTGGCTCGGGTCACTGGGGTTATCAGCGACAGGGCGAACAATAGGAAGTGGTACGGCCAATCACGCTGCGGCGCCGTCACTCACCTCCTGCATACCTCCACACAGTGCTGCTGGGAAACAGAGCTGTCCGTTCGGCGCTCTCATCACTTATGATACGCAGACTCCTGAGCTGTCACCACCTCAGCCGGCGTGTCACATAGCATAAAACAGCCCTTTGACCTCTCATTCCACACACAGCTCACAGTGGTTGGCTGGCAGCAGGCCCACCACGTCCCCTCGCAGCACCTGGGCCGAGCAACAGCAATGGAAGGAGTCAAGAAGTGACATCATGCATAGTCACTGCTGGAAGAATTAATTATCTGGTTATTTCCAGAGCTGCCACACACTCACCACAAGTTGTAAAAAAGGGAAAAAAACCCCGAAGTTTTTACTCATTCGAAGAATGAAGACTTCCAGACACTGAGCAGTTGCCACAAAACTGAGATCCGTTTTTTTATGTTTTACAGTCTGAACCTCTACCTTAATCAATTCATGCTTAGCAGAAAGAACTAAACTTCACCTTCATTAGAGCTTTCCATTCTGTGACAGAAGCTGTTTATGCCTTTGTTGTCCAATTTTATGTATAAGAGGCTTAAAAGAAAGTATCATTCCAGATCTTTCCTTATAATTTGTACAGTTTTGAAAGAGGTTTTACCCCAGGAAGAAATTGATGAAATAATGATCTGGTAATATAAATAATAACACAGTGAAAGCATTTTGGATACGTTACAATGTGTACTGTTTGATTGGGCTGTGTGTTACAATGTTTACGTGTAGAAGAACCTGGAGACTGGATTGTAGAAATGCATTTAACATAGACTTTTTGTATAAAAAAAGAAAATTGTTCGAAAATTCATCACTTAATATTGCACATTAAATGGGCTTTCGAGATGTTGAAGGTAGATCACATATGACTCAGCATACATGATGACAGGACCCAGAAAAGCCCCTGCGTGAGGTTGATCACTGCGGATCAACAGGATAAATCTGGGTGGGTTCTCCAGCAAAAGAAAACAACATAAATACAAAAGAACCTCATAAACCTATACAACATTGTTCTATCCTCTTTGACTCCATTGTCCGGATGCCAGTCTCAAAAGTTGGAAGAGTGACGGGCTCACACATGAAACCTTGTCTCTTGTAAAAGTTATCTCGAGATTTTCACTGTAACAACATCATGGGTTTCAGTTTTCACGGCATCTCCTTCCCAGTAAGGAAAGGCGTAGTGCGCAGGTTGCAACCCTTGTCAAAACCAGCCTGTAAATCACAGCGGCGGCAGTCGGCAGTGCACACCTACATGCGTCTATACACACACACACACACACACTCACACACACTGCACGAGTTAAATGCCTTTCTGCCTGTGCTGTGCCCCGGCTGTCCTCTTGATCTGAGTCAGCTGGCTGGCGAGAGTGGGCGTTGTGCTGCTGAGGGCATGGGCCGTCCCCTGAGTAACTTCAGTCTCATGGCTTCGTCACCGTGCAGATTGACTGAGGGAGAGAGAGAGAGAAAGATAGATAGAAAGATAGAGAGAGAGAGACAGAGAGAGAGAGAAAGAGAGAGAGAGTGAGAAGCAGCCACTCAATGACCTCTTTGTGGTTCAGCAGCCACATATTTCCTCCAGCAAAAAAATCTGAACCTTGTTTGCTTCTTGGTGATGCAGATCACCCACTGTGCTGCGACAAGCCCCCCCCCCCCCAACCAATCAAGGCGCAAGGTTATCAATAGCCGACCTGACGGCGAGGCAGACCAGTCGGAGCCTCCATCCCGGATTTGTTAAGCCACAGCTTGTTTGTGGCTCGAACTTTCTGAACTGGCTGAATTCTCGTTTGGTCACTTGAGATGTTTTTTAACCCCTCTTTTGCTTTCGAGGTCCTGGAGACGGCGGATCAAGTAGGGCTGAAAGGCAGCTAAATTAACACAACCAATCAGTCAATGCTGGCCTTTGCCACCTGAGAGTGTGGAAGAATTTGCATGGAGGCTGCTGCCATTCACGCAACAATACGCCGGGTCTGTGATAAGTGCTCGTCTGGGTCTTGGGAGTACAGCTCTCCAAGGAAAGAGACTCTTCACGTGTGCGATGCCAGAGGCCAAACAGAGAGCTTTAGGTAACAAGAGGCAAGCTGAAGCTTATTTGCTTGGTAGTCGACATAAGAGAAAGGGTAATATGTACAACTGGCTGATGTGTTCCTGCCCCCCCCGGCTCAATGAGGTGCGACAAAGGTGAGCGGTCAGAGGTCAACGTTGCCAATGCCGTCAGCTCTGAAAATCGCTAAGTGCGACGGCCCTTTCTCACCACAAGATAATCAACGCCGACTGTTTGGACTGTATGCTTTAATGAGTGTGCGCAGTTTCACATTCAAGCAATGTTGGCTCTACTGAGGCAGAGTGGGAGACCCCCTGGTACACCTGCAAGGGAGTTTTTCCAAGACGGCTTCCCTCACTGGACTACACTGGTTGCTTTTCTCTTTTATGAAGTTGTTGCACTTAGCTCACAATTACAACTTTACAGCTCACAATGAAGTAGCTTGTTGTGTGTACGATATGTCTGGTTACACTTTTATTTTGACATCTTTTACAGTAGCAGCCACTGACATCTCATAGTGATATCATATGATCTGGAAAAGAAAAGAAGTGGACCGGAAGTGGAGCCAAGTCACAAACCGTCCACCAAATATATAAGGCCAGCGTGCTTCCTGCTGGTCATCCTGTAACCTCATGCTTAACATCTTATAACAAGGGGGGGGGGGGTTTGGTGATGTCAGCAGGTTTATGTCAGCTTGGGGCGATAGTGGAAAGCTTGTGTTACGAGCTGTGAGACTGAGGATGGAAAGATGATGTGCTTATCAGCCACGTGGGGAGATATACTTTCAAATTGCATTACGAGCAGGATACTGAAGGTTCCAGTGTTTTTTGAGCCGGCAACATACAAGAGTCTTTATGTCGGGAATATTCTGTGCTGCACTGATTTGACAATTGATATATATATTTTTTAATGATCTTAATCATAATTCAAACTAAACCTTCTTTTTCTCCTCTTTCAACAAACAGGTTTGCAGTAAAAGACTTGCACAGCTTGATGAAATTCTGTTTTTGAAACTCATGTTGGACAGAGTCACACACCAGCTTTTATGCAGTTTTTAGCTCATTTGGCGAACACGGAAACTCATCATCAAATGAACAAAGCAGGACCTTTTTTTCTTCGCGGTTACATCAAAGAACCACCACTCTGCCCGACTTAAGTTAAAAAAAGTGCAAAATGAAATGGAGTTGCGCGGCTTGGCCTTGACAAAAGTGATTTCCTGCAAAGCTGAAGAGGAGCCAGGAGAAAGAAACACCTGCCAGTGTTTGAGCGGCAAGGCCGCGCTGCCAGTGAGCATGATGATGTCACCGCTCTCCCAGGGTTCACTGCAAGTTCTCACCTAATCTTGTATGACTAGCAAACCACAGTGGACTGTAATACTGGTCCACGCCTATACACCCGGGGAAAATGTTCACATCTGCACTTTTTCAGAAATCGTACATGTGTGTGTTGTCTCTGTCAGATGCAGACAAAGATGCTCTTGTTGCTTTTTCTTTCATTATGTGTGTTTTCATCACGGAGCAAATGACGTTATTACACTGTCAGTATGAACATGAAGTGTTATGTTTCACCACGGAAACAGTTTCACTTTTAATAGAATGGCCTTTACCTCTTTGCAATAAAGAATGAAAAATTGCCACACAGTTGTTCATGCGTGGGCACTTTTGACTCGGGAAGTCGGGGGAGAGAGGAGCCAATAAAGACCATGTACTTGAGCAACTTCAATAATTTTAATCAAACGGCACCGGGCATGGCATGCTGGGAGAAAGCCTACCCCCACTGCAGCATGGGAAAATGCCAGCTTGTCCTGAGAACCTCTAAACAATCACTCTTCCCCCTCTGCTCCTCTTGGAGCCCCCACTGTGTTGTAATATAACCTTAGAAGGGGGTGCCATGGCTGTGAGAGGTTAGTGCTGTCAGTGGGTACATTATAGTCGACGCTGCCGCATCGCAACATAATATTACCAAATACTAGCTGTCGCTTTGAGGTTGCTGAGGAGAACTGCTTGGTTCTGGCAGGTGGGGAGCCGGGTGGGGCTGGGGCTTTCACAGTAGGCTCTGGTTGATTAAAAGTGTTTCAGCTCAGTGGTGACCGGTGGTACCCAACTGCTTGCCATGAGGAAACTAACAGCATCGTATATTACAACAACCGGCTGGGGCTGCTGAGCGTTCCCACCACAATCAGAAAATGAGATGGTGAGCATGGGGAGATGGAGATTTAAAGGGGTGAGGGGTTTGTTTTTTAATATGGTCCCTCTGAAAGGTCAAGAGTCAGCTTCTGCCATCTGCAATAGAGTCCTCACAGTTGCCAGGGGACGACAGGAGCGCACACTTGTTGTTTGGGAGCTGAGTTAATGCGTGGATGTGTTGTGGTCTCCCTGCAATTAGAAGGTTGGGGTACAATGGAGAGTAGAATAGTAGAATGATTTGATATGCAATGTTATTATCACGGAATAATGTAATAAACAGAGAAAAATACGGAAGGCATATCAGTTAAGAGAAAAACCTCTTGACCAGATAAAATAGATTTCAGACAACACTTGGTGCACTTACCCTTCAGGCCCAGGTACTTGAAACACAAGAACATCATAGAAATGATTATGTTGGTTTGCAAATTAGGTCAAAGACTGTGGTTTAGGTTAAAGTCATTGCTAAGGTGTGGACACGGTTTAAAAAAACAACAACTTGGTTTACTTGGTAGCATCACGTTCACAAACCCACTCCTCTACTGGCTCGGTTTGATTCAGCTCAGTTAAAGTGTTGTTCAAAATTTATCAAGTTACCTTATCATGATCCACCTTTTCTCAATACCTATTCTCTATGCTATGTATGTTACAGCCGTTGGTGTCAAAGTCTGAAAAATTGCATCAGCTTTTTTTTTTTTTTTTTACATGTCAGCTGCTCATGGTTTCAGTTTGAATGAATTCTGTCACATGGGATGAATCGTATTCATGAAGCATCAAATTGTAACAGGAGTTATCTCAGGGCACGGACAGAGAGCTGAGCAGAGCATTCTCTTCCTCTGTCACTGAAGCCAAGGACGTGGATGCTCACGGAGAGCCGCTCACAAAGCCTGAGCGCACTGCTGTGCTCGCCTCCCTCCTGATCTCACCTCAGGCCGGATTGTCGCTTTTACTCCTGCTGGTTCACCTTCCCTGCCTCCCTTCCCCTGCTGTGGCCGGCGTGCCATGTAAAGAGCCGACTACAGGGGGGGGCAGGGGGCGCACAGGTAAGAGTGGCCCTGAGGACAAACTCTCCTGCTGGGCTGTGAAACATGCTCAAACACTCTGCCCTTTCTCTGGGTGCAGATTGCATCCTTCTTTTACAGTCACAGTATGCAAGCAGGCTCACACACACTTGCTAGACAGGAGAATGCAATCTGACAGTGGCTATGTTTATGAATGCTCCTCTCTTTATGAGCTTAAAGGTCAACCAGCTGCCACCAAGACAAAAATAACTGTTAAAAGCCCTCAGAAGTTTCTGAAAAAGAAGAAGAAGAAGGAAAAAAAAGCACCAGAGAAAATAAGTCTTAGACTAAAATGTGTCTATATTTCTGCGCCAACAACCGTGGCACGACACAGCCGGATGGGGCAAGGGGACAGAAGCAAGACTGGTGAGCTCCCTGCTGCGTGTTGCTTTCAGTCTGGA
Source organism: Mullus surmuletus (assembly GCA_903171835.1). Lineage (NCBI taxonomy): Eukaryota > Metazoa > Chordata > Actinopteri > Syngnathiformes > Mullidae > Mullus > Mullus surmuletus. The sequence goes on along the minus strand of CAESWR010000135.1, from coordinate 644,509 downwards.
GCTATTTCAGAGGTTATTGATGTGTCTGCCAACTGGGAGCTTTCTAAACAACTACCCTGCTGCAACAGGTTACAAGTCCGACTTCCCGCTCATTAGGCTCTAATTGATTGTAATCCGGCCTTTGAGAAGTATTGGCCCGCTATGGGGTTGTTCTGCACATGTGCGCGCCCCCACTGTCCCTTCTACTTGTCCTCACTCACCAGCAGGGTCTGGAGTGCAGACACAATTGGCCCTCTCAGATGGAATCATTAAAGCGGGGCCGACTAGCGTGGGCTCTTTCATACATCAGGCTACTGTGGACCAGCTTGAAACCAGGGACAGTGGTCACTCTGCCGGCCCAGTGTGAGAGCCCCATCCTGGGCTGGCTATTGTTGGCCTCCCCCCTCAACTGGCTGCCTGCGGTTCTGGCTGCTCCGGCTTCATTTGTATGCCAAGGTCTCGAACTAAAGACAGCCATGCAGGGGTGCTGGGTCAATATTGGTTTTGAGAGCTTGAGGAAAAATGTCAAAATGTTAAATTCTATTGACTTCCCCCCACTGCTATTTGTTTCTGTGGCAAAAAGCCTAGTGGGCCATTAGTGTAAACAGGGCTTTGTCTTAGGGCTCGGCTTCCAGCAGGAGGCTCAGAGAACGAAACCAGGAGATAGAGGGTCTGCAGATGGATAAAGAGAGCTGCTCAGATCCACTCACACACAGCTGAAGTGTTTTTATTAGACATCAATGAGTGTTCTTTCCTTGGTTGCTTATCCATATCCAAAGCTTAATATGACCCCAGTGTGTTTGGAAAGTTTAGCATATTTCACCTGCTCTTGAGGTCCATGCAAAGTCATGACCTTTGCACTTGCAAATCTCCCCTTGTCATTGTTCAGAGGTCCAACCACAACAAGCAGCTGTTTTACAGTGGTACATCCCTCTTCCTCTTGCCATCAGCTCTCTCCTGTCTCTTTCAGCCCTCCAGGAATATGGGATTCTTTTTTAAATCACCTCAATTAACACAAAGCTGTAAAACTGTTCTCTTTACTGTTATCACACGCTTTTACACCCTCCTGGCTTTCTCCCCATGGTCCTCCCTGCTTCTTTTTACCTACAACCCTCCCCGCCACCACCACCTTTAACTTTATTAGATGGTGAGCTTTTGTGATACTCCAACAAGTCACTTCCTTCATGGGTAGACAGGGAGGGAACATGGAAATACCCAGGAAAGAACACATAAAGTCCTGATACTGCAATTCTCTCTATAAACAGTTTCGTATTAGACCGCCTTTTGGCTAAGAACCTAAGTGCATTCCTTGCTCCAGAGTGATGAATCTTTCTCTATTCATTTAAACCTGGCATGTGACTGAATAAATCCATGATGATCTGGTTTCCTCCTGTGTGTTTTGTCTTACCACTGTGAATGGATTACTCAACACGCTGAAACTCTGGAAACGATGAATGTGCTTCTTAAGGAAATTCACACTCATAGATAATACAAGTGAAGATTTTATATTGTACCCAAATATAGGATTGTACCACATACAGATTCAAAATGAGGTAATATTAATATTGATAGGGAAAGCAACTTATACCATATTAAAAGTATAGAAAATCCACCTTTAATTTGCATGCCAGAGCTACTCACTTTTATAGTATTATTTTTGCTGTGTTTTATGGCATATATCCACCTTAACTTTGTGATCTCTATTTTATCAAATATGCTGCTCTGGACAATTGTGTATCTTGTCGTGTGTGTGGGAGCTAATGGAGGGATTTTAACATTTTTATTAAAATGTGTGTCATAGAAAGACAAAAAAAAAGAAGTCCTTATATGCATAATTTATGCACCTGGGACTTGGATGACTGTGGACAGGAGCAGACATGCGGCACTGTTGCAGAGGACAATAAATCTGGTTCCTGTAGGCTCTTTAAACTTCTTCTCTTCAGAGGTAAATGTCAAGAATTACCATAACAACAGTGTTGAAGGGCTGCCCTCTGATGTAACATGTAGTTAATCAACTCAAATTAGATGTCTTCCTTGGAGACGGCCTTGTTCGCTGATGTTCTATGCTGAATAGGTGAGCATGAGGATCGCCTGACAAAAAGTTACGGTTGAATGAGTGAGCAAGAGAAAGGAATCTGTCTGCGCGGAACCAGCTCAAAGAAAGACATCAAATTTGATCACGGAGATGCCTCAGAATCCCCAGACTGCCTGGCAAACAGCAACAAACAAGCTACATTTCCCCTCGGTGGCAGTGACTTTGCATGAGCATATTTGCTTGTAGTGATTGCCGACTTTCTGCCAGCCCCCTCTGGTGAGAGAGAGAGCCAACATGACCATCTCGCCTTTGGATCTGCTGTAAACCTCAGACTGAAAGGCACAGAACAAAAGGGGAGTAAAAAGAGAAGTCAGAAAGGTAAAGAATAGTAGGGTGACGTTTGAGAAAATGAATAGATATTTGTCTCTGCTGCTACTGATACAAGGACTGTCATCTTTACAACTTTTTGCTGAAAGGAAGTTGCAAAAATAGTGCAAATATGAAGGACAGTGCCTCCCTCACTCATTTCTAGTCAATAAAAGAGCTTTTCTTTGCACACAAGAATAACAGATTTGTGTCTAAATAACGATCATTGTGGGTTTGTGGCTCTTCGGCTTCCTGTGTTTCCTCTCTGTGGACTCCCCTCAGTCACACGGAGTCAAAGGAGTCAAAAGCCAGCCAGCATGTGGGTTGAAGTTGAGGCCCACTGTGAGCGGTGCCTTGGGATTTGTTCAGACAAAACCTGAACCTAACACCTGACACTTGACTGTGTATGATCCTTTTTTTGGGGTGGGGGGGGACACATCCTCCTTGCCCGGCCTAAAGCAACGGAGCAATTGACACACTGAACGCAGAGATCACCCAGTGGCTTTGTTATTTTGATATAAGAGTATATACATTTCAAAGTTAATCTTAACAACATTTTGCATTCAAAGTTGTCATATAATTACAATCATTTATTAACTGTAGTCTTGAAATGAGGTAATCTGATCAGAGCTCACTCTACTCTTTTATACTGTGCTGGTGTGCATGGTTAACACGATATGAAGGTCCTTGCTATCGTCACAGGTCCATCATCAAGTTATTATTGTTTATTGTAGATCTTGGATTCCCACATTGATTTAGAGGATTTCCTCAGCATGAAGAAAAGTAAAAATAGAAAAGTAAAATAGACCCATGACTGATTTTGAATCATGTATAAGAAGGAGACGTGATGACATTACTCACCTGGAAACTGAGGCTTCATTTCTCACCCCCCCCACAAAAAATTACTTCATGAGAAAGCACCTGCTTGACACAAAACACACGACGTGCCCAGGAAACAGCTGCCCATCTATTGTTGTCTGGAGTTTTTGGTTTATGGACAACATGAACCTCTCAACAAAGCCAAGTCCCTGCGGACGACAATGGCCTAAGTAGGAGGCAGAGTGAGGGGCATGCAGTGTTAAATGAAGTGCAATGTCAGCCTTTTTACTTGTTTTTATTGGGCACTCAAGTGGATGGCACAACTCAGTGGGGGCTGCAGTTAAAGAGGAGGAGGGAAGATTCTTTCACACTTTGGCGTCTATCCTGCTATCAGCACCCGTTCACAATGGCGGAGGTGTCCAGCAGGGGCATTAACGGGGTCCATGGACACACTCGTACACAAACGCACCCATCTATATGTCTATACACAGGCTTGTGTCAATGCGTTTGACTTGGGACGGAGGTGTGGTTAAAGACCCAGAAGGTGGGTCGTTTAAGACAATTTGGCCCAAATCTCAGTTTCAGCCCTCAAAACCCACTCGCCTTTGATTAGCAACATTACCCATCGCATCAGCCTTCACAAATTAATTGTGTAAATTTCACTTTATAAAGTCAAATAATAAAAATAAGAATAAGTCAAATTAGACATGTTTTTGTAAAAGCAGCATCCGGTCAAGAATCAGAAGCTAGACTGAAATATAGACAGTGATGAGTTCTTTCAAACGTCTAGAATAATTTGTGTTATGTGGTCACTTATTTTTGTGATTCTATCAATGAAGACTCTAAGAAGCTTCCACACTGAGGACTTTGTCTGGGCTGGTTGAGGAGCTGCAGCAGGGCAACGAGCGGATCATAAGGCCGCCCTGCACACTTTGTATGACTTGGATGTTATGAGTCAGCTGATGGCTGTTCAGGGAGTGTATCAATAGGCTACTGATGCATGAATAAAACAGATTATAGTCGATCAGCTGATGCATCAGCCTCAGCTTCCTGCCCAGCACTTTTGCCTGGTGGAGGAATTAAGACAAATAAAACCAAAGTCAGTTTGGACTTGATTCACTGCATCACACACAAACTTCAAAATATATCCCCAAGAATCTGAAATATTCAGTTGACTCATAAAAATCATTCACTTCAGTTCACAGACAATCATATGCCCAGCAAGTTAATCACAAAACAATGAATCCAATAACTGTGCAAAGACAGACCTGTGTTGAAACTTTTCCGCTGCTAAATTTAATCCCACAAGAGGAACATTTATTTCTATTACGCAAGCCAAGTGTGACAGAAGAACAATAACTTCAGATCCGCTGGGCTGTGGTTTGTCTTTTCTGAAATAAAGGCTGAGGTGTTGAACTACTTTACCTTTCATTCTTTATATCTTTTTAGTGATCAGTTACAAATAAATAGATCATATTAAACTGGGAGTTCTCTCACCAGGGCATTGCTCTGGTCTGTACTGAGGGAGGCACTGTTGGGTTTGTTGGATCAGGAAGAGGCGTGAGAAAATGATCAGAGCGTTCACACAGTGTTCAGAAAGCAACCTGGCAGACACAAGTCACCTTTTTGTGAGAACACACTTAAAGCCAAAGTCATCAGACAATGTGTCGTGGGTTTGAATTGGCAGCACTCTCTACCTTGATGTGCTGAAGCAGTTTACTGAGGCGAAATAAATAACTAAACAAAATCAAACCTTTTGTGAGCATTCAGTACAGGATTAAGCGCGACTGGAGGCAGAAACCTGCGATAAAAAATTAACTCACAGTGCCTATTTCTGCACACAATGAAAAGGCTGATCCACTAATCCCATGCCACAGGTGCACAAATACCTGTGTAAGCAGAGTTAATACTGATAAAAGCTCTTGGAAGAGGAAAAAAGGAACAAGGAAAAGTTCCCACAGTTGGACTGTTTTGTTTCTCTCTGTGTCCTTTTCTCTTTTTTTTCTATCCTGCCAAAATGTAAAGCAGCGTGCCAGCCATGAATGAAGAAAAAAAATGATGGGGGGGAGGAGGAAAAGAATAGACTACAGAAAAACCAACACTGACTCGTGTAACTCACCTGTTGGTGAGAGTTTTTGTTTGGTGTTCATTCAGACAGCCGCGGCTGTGTGGCCCCTCCCTGAGGCAGCGTCGGTTCCCAGGTAGAGAGGAGAGATGGGAGGAGAGTTCCCACCACGCTCCCTAACCGTTCTCACCGCTCCTCATTGGTCGGACGTTGCCTCATCGCTGAAACGCGACACTCCTCTGGCTGTGCAGGCAGGTGTATGAGGCTGCAGGGCAGAGGGAGCATGTCAGACGTGAGGACAAAGACGTGTGAGGTGGAGGAGGAGGAGGAGGAGGGTGATGAGCAAGTTTCACTCAGCTTTGTCATACCTGCAGACTTTCAAAGTAACCTGCTCGTGTGTGGTTGGGCGCCGTGTGCTCGGGAGCATTCAGCTCACGTCTGCTTTTGTGCTCGGCAGCTGCTCCGCCAACCCTCGGACAGGTGTACACAAACACAGGATATTTTGCCAATACATAGGCAAATGAGACTCTAAAATCCCATGCTTTTCACAGGCATTTCTGGGAAAACAAAATTGTGTCTTTTTCTAGTTTCTAGGTCATGAGTTCTTTGATCATTGTCACAAAACCCATTACTTCGCATTAACATAATTTCACATGTTTCTCCCCACCTTTTCCTTTGTTTTATGTGGTTAAATGCAAAGTGTACAAAAAATATGGCCACAAAATCCTTGCTGCGTATTTCACTATATGGAACATGACGGATGTTGACTGAAGATATACTTGTTCTTTTTCTTTGGTGAGAGGTGTGAGGTCAGCGCAAGGTGTGAGGTTCAACAAGTCAGACATGCATTATCTCACCGAGGGCTGCTGCTTATTTCTGAATGGGGAACAGGTACACCAAGATATGCATGAACTTGCCCTGCACCTGGGATCATCGCTGACTCTCAGCCTGTTTCCTGAAAGTCGGCTCTTATCACAGGATATCGTTCGTTGTCAGCTGACTTCCTGGTGTGGGTTTCACAAAGGCGCATATTCTCATGTGCAACACGGGTAGGTCCTCACCTGGAGGGGAGTCGGACTCCATCACCTCAGCCTGAGTGATGAGGTGCAATAAAGTTTAACCATTTACTTTCTTCTCTTCCTTCATTTGGAATAGAATAAACCCGTTCATGTGTTTTCAGTGCTCTTTGATGTAAAATAATCAAGTTGAAGACTCCAGACATGACTCACGGTTGCGTCCTCTGTGGCAAAGCTGAGTGTGAGAGAGTTTTGCCGTAAAGTGGGCACACGCAGACGCATCGACATGCAAGCTGAGTCAGGCACTGGTGCACACGCAGACACACGCTTTAAAGCACAGACAAAGACGCAGCAAACAGTCGACCTCTCCTTGCTTTCGACATCAAAAGTGCCACTGACTCACTGTGATGTGTGTTTTTGAGTATCGCTTGGTGTGGACGTCATTCCTGTGCAGAGGATGATTGACACCTGTATTGTCTTTTTTGCATTTTACACATCACCGACGCATCGTCTTCACTTCTTAATCAATTCTTGTTGTTCACTTTCTGGTTGGCAAACAGGAAAATTCTGCACTCAACGATCATCAAACAACTGTTCCGTCACAAATGCCGCAGTCTTTGTGTGAGATTGTGCATTAGGGGATGAGATTTAATTTATGCATCTGTAACAGGATATGCAAGACAAAAGGCCGTATTGAAATATTTGAATGTTGATGATATTTTATCCTGTTATCACAATACACAACCTCTTAAAACTGCGTACACACTTGTGATATACAGACTTCCGCTGTTTATCTGTCATACTTCTTAAGGGATTATCTACTTGCGTGTGGGTGTGTGAATGAACAATTAGATGTGTGTGTAAGGCGGGTGCCTCCGACTCCTGCCTCTCTCTGTTAATGTGTGTCAGCCTGCAAGCCAGGCAATGAGCCGGCAGTACGCCTGATGACTGGAACCACGTGTGTGTGCGTGTGTGTCTGGGTGTGTGCGCGCGTGTGTGCTGCTGACGGGACCTGTCACTATCAGACCCACACATCTCTGGCACTGTCTGTGTTGACACTCTGCCTGAGGGGGAACGAGTCTGCAGAGGTTGAGGAGAGCAGCGGTTTCCCACGGCTGCTGCTCGCCGCCTCGGCCCTGCCTCTGCATTCCTGGGCTGCCAGCGCTCTGTAAATGTTTGGACAGCCTTGAACAAATAACACACCTTGAAAGGCACAAGCACAGGCCCTCTCTCTCTCTCTCACTCTCTGCACTCCCCCTTCTCTTCATCCGCCTTCTCAAACTCACATCACTAACCCCCCCACCCCACAAAACGCTCCTCAAACCACAAATCTACCTCCCTCGCAGCCACCCGTCCAGCTACTGCTCCTCTCAAACTTTCCCAGCTTCACTCGCGTGCACAAATAAACACCGACCCGTGCTGTGTTACTATTGTACACTTGCATACACAAACACACGCACACCTGTGCATGTAAATGTAAATATACACACCAGGTTATTATTTTGTGATGGCACAGCTGTAACTGTTTTAACTTTGCAGGATTATGGTCACACATGCAAATATACACAAGAAAGGCTTTACTCACAGGCGCTTTTTAAAAAAACTCTTCTCTAAAATGCTGCCATGATTGAAACATGTAGTCTTAATGTTTACATCACTACAGCTTCTTCTAAATTATTCTGGTATCTTTTTGTAAGCGTCATTATTTAGAGTAATTGAATTAAAGACATTTAAAATGTTTCATTCTGACTTTTGTAGTTGTCCGTTCCGTTGTCCTTAACGACCGTATCTCAGAATTACTTAATGCTTAAGGATTATTAACTGGTTCAGTGCAGAGCAATAAGTGAAGCTCATTGTCAGTATCAGATGTTGTGTCTAACCCAAATAAAAGAATAATCGGAATGTAACAACAGGACAGTTTTTTTCAGCTCGCTCACTCTGCATGCCCTGCTCACATCTGCTGCAGGTAAATACACCAATGGAAATTATTTTAAATCCTACGTATTTAGGCCAAGATGTTTGTTTTTATCACTGTGTCCTGAATTTAAGGGAATGCGGTTGTCAAAGACGGTGCAGGGTGGAAGCGGCTTCTTGCCCACAGCCACAGATGCAGCTTCCAAGCTGAATGAGTGCGACATTCAGAGATGTTCAACAGCATCAAAACTAGGTATGAAGTCCAGCTTTATTTTTACTATTTTTTTTTAATCAATTTGATATGTTTTTATTTTCTTTCACCTTAATAATACAAAACTAAGGATATGTCAGTCATGTACCACCATGTAGCAAAGTCACACAACATTCTGCCATTGAGATATTGGCACATTTCTCTTCTTAATTTTGTTGCAAACAGGAAGAACAGGTAAGATGCAAGGTAAGATTCAACATAATTAAGGGAATTTCAACAATGAAAAACATGGATGTTGTAGTGACAGAAGGATTTTAATTTTCTTGCAGATTTTGCAATTGAATGGTTATTGAATTCTCATTCCTAAGGGGTTTAGCAGCCAACAATGCATCAGGAAGATTATTGTTTGTATCTCTGTATTGTTTATATTTTCTACCAAATTAGAATTTTTTTTTCTATTGCAGTATCCTTTTGTGTTGATAAAATTACCATTCTTGCATAGAGGACAAATTGCTACGGTGTGCCCTACGTTAATATAAAGACGAGCTTGTTGTGCTCGATCTGTTATCACATGCACACACCACTACCGCACTATGTGTTTACTTTGCCTCCAACCACACACAGCCTTCCTGTTAGAGCGTCTGGGAGCTTTTTGAGAGTTCTTATGGTTGCTTTACTAACTTTGTAATCATAAAACAAAGTTAGATCTAAAAAATGTTTGTATAAAAATTGTGTACATTAAATACTGGTGATTCAGATGTCTGAGCTCCTGTGACATCCATGTCGTTAGGATAAATGTCAGTATAAAGCAGCCTTTTGTCTGCAGCCCTGTCGCCTGCACGATGTGAGCAGCACATTCATTGGGCATCGGGCTTCATGAGCAATAACATGTCACTATAATAGTGAGGCTGACCCGGTTCGAATTCCCACACAACCACCCACACGTGCGCGCTGATGTCCGCCAGCAGCTGGAGTTCCTTGCTCAGAGTAAATCCCCCAACTTCCAGTGCACTCCTCAAGCAGCAGCCACTCAAATGCAGCTCTGTTTTCATTGCCGGGAGGCCTCGGGGTACATATTTCTGTAATTTGGCTTTTATGCTCAGCAGTTTTGCAGCTGTGATGACATTTGGGTGTCGCCCCCCTGTTTCTCACGGTCTCGCTGCCAACGCTGCTCCGGCCGCTGGTCGTCAGCCAAGGCTGAGGTCTGTGTGTCGGCCCCCACTTCTTGTGTACACACATGCAGACTGAGAGAAGGTGCTCATGAAAAAATATATTCCTGGCAACCGCGTTAACCACAGTGGCGTTTTTTTTCCTCCTTCAGGTCAGTTATCCAATCTGACCTTAAAAAACACAAGCTTAATGGTTTAAGGTAGAGGAAAGGTGAGAGACATACAGCTCATTCAAATGATTGAGTGCAAAGGACTTCCCCATGTTTCTGAAGTGATATAGTGGTGATAATATTTTGATATTGGACGCTTCACCTTTTGCTAGTATTCTGACCAAAATACAGAGTCTATAAGGGTTCTTTCATCTTTGTTTGCCCTCATTTCAATAGTTGAGCATTTTCCTGTTGTGTTAGTTCAGAAATCAGATAGCTATGTGAACGAATAAACTCAGCATTATTTAGTGTTTTGATGAGAAAGTTCATTTACTGGTTTATGACATTTAGGAGGAGTGATGTCATAGGTGACTCAAACAAAGCAATACACTCATGGATGGCTCCAAAGCTTCATAACACCTGTCTTAAAAAAAAAAGATAAAAGTGTAGATTATGGTAAAGCTTGCACTATTGTTTACACATTCGGATATAAAAGTTGTGTTTTTATAGCATGTATTAAAGGAATGCTACAAGATGATTTGAACAAAATTTGGATTCTACGGACACTTGAGTTGCCACTAATGTGTGACACACATTGGTCACACATTGTGACAACTCAAGCTAGTGGAGAACACATTTGGTGGTGTGTGATGTGTTAAAACATTTGATTATTTATGGTAAAATAGTTGCATATTGTTGCTTTTTTCACTGTATCCATCTGTTCAGTGTAAATATTCTCCATCCCAGTAAGGAAGAATAAAATCCATGGACAGAGGAACATGGAGACGTGTTCTACACTACCGCCTCATGAGAATATACAAGCTGCCACTCCAAAATCATCGATTTTCTCTCCTGTCTCCGACTATAAACATTAAATCTGTAATGATTTCCTGGTTGGTAGGGTCTAGTGCAAAGGGAGAGAGCAGGTTTGGGCTCTCAGGGGGGTGATAATGGTGGGTGTTCCCCACGCTTGCCCTCCGTCTGCTTATTCTCAGCTGTCCTCCCGGAAACCTCGGTCCAGCTGCTGCCCATTACACCAGGAATGTATCCTTGGGTCAGATGCCAGCCGAATGGTGGCACATTAATAACAGCGTGACCACCGGCCCGGGCCACTTGTGAATTATTAACATGGCACACTCAAGTCCTTCCCATGCCCCCGTGCTACCCCACCTTAACCGTCCACTCTGACAGCAGCTGCCTCCCACGGTTTCCCAGACGCAGGGAGTGTATCAGTATGTGTGTTTTAGTGTGTGTGTGTGCACGCGTGTGTGTGTGTCAGGGTGGGGAGTTTATAGGGTTATATTATCTGATTAATCAGTCAGATATACACAGCAGCAGTTGCTGTTTTCTCGGCCACGGCTTGCGTCGATTGGCTTGAATCTCAAGATACAGCTGGAATTTGAACTCCATGCAAAAATTCAAAACCAGCAGCAATAGTCTGCAGCCAATTAGTCTGCCAATCAATCAGTTCAACTGTCAATCAAAGGGCTGGTTATATAAGTGTTGCATTTCCTACAAGAGTGGGAAAGGGAGGTTGAGGGTAAATATAATACTGCATGTATCAAAAAGTTATGGAGCGGAAACTGGGCATTTGAAAAAGTGAGCAGCATGAACTGGTGGAGGACTGGGAGGACAAATTTGACTGGATGTGGTTGTGAATGTACTTTGGAGCAACTGCACGTGATTCACTTTCCTGACTCTTCATCATCAAAGGTAACACAAAGTTTAAAAAGTGCCTTTGAAATGTCCAGGGAGCAAAACATAATTACTCTCATTTTCTTCAGCTCTTGTATGAGGTCTTCTTAGGATGAATGTACAACACACATGATGGAAGTCCATTAATTTCCTCTGCTCTGCCAAACAGCGGCTTGATTGGCAGGATTTAAGGACTCCACTCATGGGGCTGTGTGTGAGCCAGAGAGTGTGTTACAAGGCCTGAAAGCTTGCAGGCGGCAGTTTTTCTTTACATAATGTCCCAACATATTCAGGCAGTAAGCACCTGGGTGGATCAGTTTGGCCCTAATGATATGGCCTGACAACAAAACAACCCAAAAGGTACTTGAGGAAGTTTTTTTGAGCCTGGGCCTAATTGCGTCATGGGACAAAAAAATCAAACCGCCCCGCACTTAATTGGCTTCTTTTCTCTCTTGGTCTTATACATGGCCATTCAATCATGAGATGGGGGCAAACAAAACCCATTGCTCCCTCCTTGACCCAAAACACTCCTCTAATTGCCACGGCATGGTCGGCTATAGCTGTATGTGGACCATTCTATTGTAAAGAGAGCGGAGAACTCTATAAGATAAACGCACAGCTGAAGGGAAGAACATAATAATAATTCCAATACTTATTCCAATTCTCATCGAACTTTTGATTCAGAACCTGAAAAGTCTTATCCATTTTGGCATCACATGCAGAAAGCACCAACAACGTATTAACAGCTGAAAGATTCAGACGACAGGAAACTGGTTCTCATGTTTCCTGTCTCTGACCACTTCCCCGTTGCAGGAACTGGTTGTAGGCATCAAGACAGAATCTTGTGTGTATCATCAGTAAAGTTGCACAACAAATTAATTGAGATGCTTTACAAACATGCCCCAGTTTACGAGGGTCACTACAGTGCAGCGTGACATGGTGTCACTACTCTGTGCTCTGGTTTCTCTGGCGGTGCGTGTTGTCTCCGTAGCGTCTGTGTGTGCCGCAGGGGTCACGACCCAGCACATGTACTGCATGTGGCATCCGCACGGCTGCGACCCGCATGCCGGAGCACTGCGCCGCCAGCGAGACGACCCTTTTGACATGTGCAGACAGACGCAGGCAAAGAGACAGCAGGACATCCATGTATCAGGTAGCAGGACTTTGAGGGGAGACAGATTTCGGAGCTTTCAGCAAACACATCATGACAGCGTTCAGCAGGGTTTGTCATAGCGGGGCTGGAGGAGGGACAGCGACAGTGAAGCAAAGAAACTGTGGAGAATAAGAATAAGAATCATTGAGCTTTAATGAATTCCATTCACGCAGAGACAATTGGAAGACCTGTTAGTGTGTGTGTGTCTGTGTGTGTCTGTGTGTGCGTGTGTTCCTGTGCACCTCAGCCACATTGAGGCCACCATGTGGGACCCCTCTTTTCACTCACTTCCCTTCGCACGGCTGCGTCTAATCTCTGACCCCCATCAATAAGATGCATTCAGAGTCCATCAAACAGATGAGCTGCTGCACAGGCAGCCACGCACCGCTGGGGGGAGAACCATGGGAAACACTCTCTTAATTGTCCCTCAAACCTTTTTAAAGAATATTAAGCTGCATTAGCCAACCATGAGCCTTTCTTCGTGGGGCTCTCTTCAAGAGAGGGCCACAGCAGCCCACTCAGCCAACGGGCCATTAAACGTGACAGGTCTTTGTGAAGAACAGAGACACAAGCTCCCAGGAAAGTGCGGCTCGCAAACTCCTGCTTTAGAAAAGGAAGGCTAACGGGTTAGCTTGCCATGCGTCTGGTTTGTATCAAACGCACCATGCTGCCTGAGGTGCTCTAACAGCCTCAGACCTATTAGAGGTGATTAAACATCCCAGTGGAGTCCGTCTGTACCGTGAGACATAACTTTGGAAGGGATCATCAGAACAGACACAATATTGGAAGATCATTAGAGCTAAAACTTTCCAGCTTCACTGATGTCACCGTTGCAATCCTACACTGTACAACATATTTTAGTGGGTGGAGAACACCTTGAGTAAAAAAAAAACCCCCACTAATTTCCAATGATCTCATTTATCAATTTGAGGCTCAGTTCATCCAAATTATTTTACACAGGTATCCCCTGATATTTTTACCCTCTTCATGTGCGCAGCTCTTAATTCCTATCTAATGATGTGGCCCCCAGAACAAGAGATTACTGTACACAATAAGAGTAATGAAAATATTATAATTTGTATCAACAATGCATTCAGATCACAATTTTCAATCCATTGTAAAAGAATTTTAGGTTTTTGATTTAGGATTTTGAGGATGCAAACAGATCTCATTCAGTGAATTTTACTGTATACATATATATATACAATGACTCGCCATCTCTGATATATATATATATATATATGTATATATATATATATGTATATATATATATATCAGAGATGGCGAGTCATTGTGACTTTGACTTGAGTCGACTCAAGTCACTGTTTTGATGACTTGTGACTTGACTTGACTCAGGACTGTTTTCACTTTATTAATATCAGATTGTGCAGGTAAAATAAGGGGACTTGACTTGAACTTGACTTGACCTATTACAGGGTTTGACTTGACTTGCCCAAGAAAAAATATCTTGGGACTTACTTGAGATTTGACGGTTAAGACTTGAGACTTACTTGAGACTTGCACATGTGTTACTTGGTCGATGTCTCCATGTCTGATTGATTGACTTCATTTAACTTTAACTCATTTCTTTAGCACATAACCAGTGACTTAAACACATTTATTTCACACCAGATGTAAGACTGACTGCTCATTTTTCCCCAACAAATGCTAAAGCTTAATTTCTTCCTTGGTTTCACTCATTCTGTGTCTATATTGTTCCCTGTGACCTTATGACATCATTATTCAAAAACATCAACATATGAGGTCTCCTTATTGGGCCCTGAAAATGGCATATGTTACATAGAATGGGCCCTCCATTAATCAAAAGCGGTTAGGCGCTAAATAGGCAGCTCCTGGATGCCAGAACAAGAGATCCTCCCCCTCATCCAGACAAGCGCTGAAGTTCATATCAGCCCACAGAAATAGGATTCATCACCTTTGTCTTTAAATAATGAGAGAGCTATGAGACAGAATTCCGATGTAGGCTGATGAGGTTGGGATGAATGTGTGTGTGTGTGTGTGTGTGTGTGTGTGTGTGTATGTGTGTATGTGTGTGTGCGTGCGCGACGCACAGGGAGTGAGTGCTGATGGTCAAGAATAGGCAGGGCCTTCTTGGTGGCGACACAAAGCCGTTGCTGTGCAATCAGCTTGGTGTAAAATCGCCGCTCTATGGCCCACACAAAGGCTCACAAAAGCAGGGGGCTGGTGGCTGGGGCGGGATAGTGGCGACACAGCTGTGAGCAGAGCCTACACATCCCTGCTCAATATGGGCCCTCCTCACATCTGTAGCTCCTTGGCCCCTGCTTCCGCTCCGTACCGAGACAATAGAGGCCCTCGGCAGACTCTTTTGTTGCAAACGTTTTCAGAGTCCCTTTTTAGGCTAAATCTTAAATATTTCATTGGACCTCCTTCGCCCCGCTCCCTTTCATTCATGACTGTTTTGAAGAGCAACGTCAGGACCTTTACTTTGTGCCCCCCTAAGCTGGAGTTACGCCCTAAAAGGACAATGCGGGGTTTATTTTTTTCCAAATATGATGGTTGTCAAAAATAAGTAGTGATTAAAAGGTTATTCATGGAAATGCACATGTTCTTTATATATATCCAATAATGCAAGTTTAGGATGGCTGGCGACTTTTATATTTGATCCTGTATTATCTTATATGAAAGCTATTTAGTCTGAAGTTGCTGTTTATCTTTGATAGTCAACGCTTAACAGGTAATATAGTTGGCAGTTTGCGAAGAGTGTTTACATTCGAGAGTATTTGAGTACACTAAATATGACAATTATAGTTGAGTAATGGTCATATATTCAGTCAAATATATTCATGACATATGTTTGCATTATCAACATTGAGTGCCATTATGAAGTGTTCAGCCACAAGCTGCTCGCTGTATTTGAGGGCCAAGTAAATGACATGTAGAGAAGAGGTGACCAACACTCCCATCCAAATATTAAACACTTGTTAATAACTTTTCCGGTCCTGCAGCACAACTTCTGTCAGAATGGATAGAAAGGGCTGAAAAGTATTTGTCTTTATGCTAAGCTTTAAACCGGCATGATAGGACTGAATGACAAAGACAGGCTTTTGTTGGGAAAAAAAAGAGGAGGGGGTTGATTTATCCAACACTTTAAGAGAGCCTAATGAATAATTCAGTGTTATCATTCAACTTGATGCGCGATTATTATGTTTTTCTTCTTTCTTCACACGTGAGGGACCGCAGCAGACAGGGGGTATCATGCAGGGGCACCTAGGGGGAAGTAATGCGCGCACAAGGACAAAACAAGAAAGGCTGCGGCGCAGTCACTCCGCTGTCAGCTTGATAAATATAATGTGTCACCAATTAAAAACTCATTGCCATTCTTTAATTCAGCCAAGGCCTTGTTAACCGCTGCCTGGCGGGGAGCCTGCCAGAGCAGCCACGGCCTCTACGACCAGCACCACCATAATAGAGGCCCCTGCTTTCCCATCCTTTTAAAACCATGGCCCTTTCCTTTTGGCATGTAAATAAGATATTCTTTCGGCAGCACTTTTCTGATAGAAAAAAGTGGCCATCGATGTCTTTGATTTTCATCTTTTTTCCTGAGGAAAACAAAGAATTCTATAGTTTCAGATTTTTATTCAAAAAAACTCTTTTTGGCTTTTCTTTGGCTGCATTGTCATGGTAATCATGTTGACTCAACTCTGTGCAATGTGGCTATACAACGTGTATGAACCCTAGCAGGAGTCCATTACAGAAATACCATTTAGCAAGCTGTTTCTGTGAGAAAGTCAAATGTTTAAGGGGCTTTTTTGTGCCTGTCTGGGATGAGGGTCCCACTGGAGCAGCAGGAGTCCTTTGGAAAATTCAGTGACGCTAAAAGGTCTCTGAGGTCTGAGATACTTCACAGCTGAAGTCAAAAGTGTTGAAAATGCAGAAAAGCAGGTTTTCTTGAACAATGTCGAGCTTCTTGTCAGCCGTGACTGCTGGGCTATTTAGCAACTTTTTTTGTCTAACACAGGATAAGTACGTGTCACCAAGCAGTTAATATAACAACTGCTGCTACTACGATTATTACTTCTTCTACTTTTCCTACTTCTAAGAGTCACTGCAGTCAGTTTGAAATATATTTCAAATACACAAGTACTTGTAGTACTATAGCATCGAAGGATATGGGTCTGCAGCAAACAAGTCCTTGACACAACACAATACAATACAATACAAGATGTAGATCTTTCATAAACAAGCTTTGCTGACCCCATGGTCCCATATTGGCAGGAAAACATCAGTAGTCAGAGCCATCAAACTGGTGCAGAGGATACATCCTCAACCGTGCTGTCATTGCAAAGGTTTGTTAAGGCTCAAGCATCCAGGTTCAGGCTGTGGAAAGATGCTGGCTTGAGTTATATTTTCTGTACTATGTTGGGTCAGATGTGTTTTCATCATGAACAAAATAAAAAAAATGTTCCAGGGATAGCGAACACTCATGGTTGGTCCTGACTTTCCTAGGAAACAGGAAGCGAACACCCTGTGTAACAATGAAATATTTTCTTGAATGAAAGATTGAAACCTGTTTGGGAATTTGTTGAAACAACCTGTCTGGTTGTTTTCGTTGAAACCAGTGGTCTTGAAATACAGCTAGTTGAAAATAGTGTGGTGTTAAATGATTTTTAAAGACAGTAAAATTAAGCAATATTAAGAAACACATTAGGCAGGTTTTGTTACCTGAAAGATGTGTCAAAATAGTTACTGTCTCGTCCCAGGATTGTGTATTTCCCCTCTCTCACACACCTTCCCTGTGACTCACTGTCCCTTTGGCCATGAGGGAAACAAATTAGAAGCATTTAGCAGCAATGAATTGTTGGAATTCAGAGGTCACGCTACTTCTAATTTCCAGTGTCTCAATGTTGCTCATAACGCCCATTTGGATCAGTAATTTGGGAATGTAAAATAATGAAAAAACAAATAATGAACTGCAAACTTCTGAAGGAGTGTAAGCCCTCCTCCTCAACCCCCTGCATCCCACCAGCCCTCCACCTCCTCGTCTCTGCCAGCTCATTATCCCTGTCACACAGGACCAGGGCCCACTTGGCACAGGCTTGTGGACTTAATTGAATTAGACATACCCGCTTGTTTAGGCATTGTGCAATAGCATGAGAATCTCCCGGCCATCTCCATGAAGGCAGAAGAAAAGAGAGGCATCAGCAACACTTGTCGGAAGATCTGAGAGTTGGAAATTCTCAGGGATGGAAGAGAGCCCATAGAACGAAGGACCACCAGCCTCCCATTGTGCCACGGCTCAGTGCCAAGTTCAGAGTGGGGCTCGTCCCGAGATGTCACTTCACTTAACCCCGAGGTGTGGCTGAATCCTGTATCAGAACCCACTTAAAACACACCTGCTATCAGTGTAGGTGCAATAAAATTTCCCCTGAGGTTATTAATGGTATATTACCTCTAAGTTTATATACATATATTTGGCTGATTGTTATTTTGTGTTTGGCTTCAAATGTTTTATTTCTTCACGGCTCCCAAAATTTACTCTTGATTTCAGTCTGTGACAAAGTATCCATAAATAAGAAAAAAAGTCTGTCTTTAACATGGGTTCCATATTTGTGTTTGTGTCTTTCACAAATGTTTGAATTATTTTCAACCTATATTTTACAGTGTGCTGAGACGGTTTACATAAGCCAACTTTCGGTCTCAAAGACTCAACACTCACTGCGCCAGCTTAACCCTTTGACTTCCTCCTCCAGCCATCGCCTTTGGGTTGACTTTAAAGTCAAGAGTCAGCAGTCAGAGAATTTTCTCTCTTTTTTCAGGGCTCTAAATTGGAAAGAAACCTCTTCTAATGTGATTGCCCTTTTCCATTTATCCAGAGGGGCTCTAAATGGTGGTGCTACAAGGGGATGCCTAGGTGCTGCAGCTACATAACGTCACCCCCCTAACCCCAGGGGTCAGGGCCAGATTGACACCACAACCCATGGCCTGATCCTCCTTCAGCCTCTTTAGAGGTGCACCCGGCCGTCAGTAATATGGTCCGCACTTTATTCATTTGGAGATCAGCCAAGCTGAAAAGATAAGCTCTGAATAATTGGAGCCCACAGACCACGGAGAATCTGACGGCATCTTCAAGTCTTTAACTTTCTCTCCCTCTCTCTGTCCTGCTCTCTTTATACCCTTCTATAAGCTGTGGATACCCCTTGTTAGACTCAGGCAGCCAGATGGGCGAGAGAGGAGTGGGATGATCTTTGGCGCTTTAGAGAGAGGGCTGACACTGGCTGTAGGGACCTGTCACTCGCATGCCGTTTGGTGAATGAGGAGCTTAATGAATCCTCCACAGCCACCAGTGGACAAGACGTAGCTGTGTGTGGACACCAGACTGCTATACAGTGCGCCATCCGGCCTCCTTTTCAGTCAGATTTGTGGTCCCCATTGCTGTGGCCCACTCCAATGGACAGTATAGTGTAGATGAATTTTAGGGGATTTCTTTTATTTAAAAGACAACATCTCAGTCAAAAATGAAGGACAACTTAAAAATGAATATGTGTATTGTTGTACAGGATAGTGTTGGGTGTCAAACCTTTGAGATACTGCTATATAAATACCTCTCAATACAAGAGAGAAAGCATTAATAGAGCAGTCAGGTCTCTGTGGGAGGTGGGACACGGGAAACAATAACACATGAAAATGATGTGGTTTGCCGCTGTGGTTGCTGTGGTTAATCATCCCTCTGTCAAATTAGCATTCCCCTGGCCCTGCATGGAGGACACCACAGCAGATAGACGGGGCATCGTTAGCCATGATGTGCAACAAAGAGCGGACAATAGGGAGGCTGCGGCTGTACTGGTAATGTCAGATCCCAGGTCAGCTTGGTCCAGAGCCAGTGGAAGCTCATGCTGCGCGCTGCCGGAGCACCGCTGTCATAACAGAACAGTTTTACTGTATGAGGAGAGACGGGAAGGACTGCAGCCTCCCAAAGACAGACTGCACAACAACAAGACCACACACACCCATTAACACCAGCAAAACACAGTTCTCTTCTGTGTTGTGACTCTTGTTCCGACATGGACCCACTTGGAGTGGCAACAACATGTGGCTTGGTGGAAACGCCAGACTGGAAAGGGCCTCTACTTGGGTTGCTTTGATCCACTTTGCTCATATAAAATCTTAGCTGCAAAATGATTGTGGGGAGATATTATGAATTCAAAAAAATATGCTTATCATTAATGCCTCATGGCAAAATACATACTGCAGCATATAGAGGGCTGCTGCCACTGTTTGTTAATATGGAGAAAAAAAAGTCAGTCGGGCTGAGTGCGTGGAGCCACAGCAATCATTTGCAAGACTTATCATCACACACTTTTCCTCCTTTGTTAGCCTGTACTTTGAAAGAGGCCTAGCATTGTGAAACACAATATTGTGATTATTACAATAACACCAGGCAGCCCACGTGACCTCAAACTGAACCAAATTGCATGACAGGCCTGCACAAATCTCCAGCCATCAAGTCAAGCAAAATATTTTCTCTACCCAGTCACAAGGGCGCATTGCTTCCTGCCATGGAGACAGTGTCACCCAGTGGCTCCTTGTTTTCCACAAACTTGCTTCCTGTGTTACAGAGGGTTTTATAAAAAAAAAATGTAATAACCACTTTCTCACATGACACACTCCATCATGTTGCGTTAATGTTTGAAACACGGCAAAACTCAGATAATTACCTGAGCAGGAAGCAGAATTGTCTTCTAAGCTCCTGACATATCATCAACTGTAGCTTAATTCTTATCATTTTTTTGAAGATACTAGTTCATCACAATCAAATAAGTTCTATCAAGAACAGCTTTGTCATAGCAGACTGATAATAAGTTCACAATTTTTTACAAATAGCGCTATTAGTGAATCAATACTTAAGTGAACAAAATCATCAGTATTACAATTAATTTAAGGCTGGCTCTTCTATATGAATTTGTGAACACATGTGACTTGAAAACGCTGATCGTCATGTTGAATTATTAGTGCTCTTTCTCTTCTTCAACCATCTCAGGTCGAGTGAGAGATAAACAGACTGTCCACGGGCAGCTGAAGTGGCCTGATATTATAAATCAATGACGATTTGTAACTCTCTTCATTTAAACAAAGGCCAAACGAATAAAAACCCATTAAGATGACATGTGACTTGGCAAACAAACTGTTTAATTTGTGTTGGCTGTGTGAAGGGGGCTTTCCATCCGTGGGCCTGTGGGCTGCCCAAATTTGCATCTGATTGGAGTTTAATGGTCCATGGCTGCTTTTACTGCACAGTCGCCATGGTGACCAAGCTTTTCTCAAGATTTTCAACAGACTAAAATGTCCTTTTTTTTTGTCTATTTGAAATGTGTCATGCGAGCCAAATGGGGCTGGGGCTTGTATGTATCAATTTGTTTCTGTTTCGGGGCCCACACTAGCCCCGCAATGAATATATGGGCCATTGAATCCTCACACACAATGGCCACAGCTGATGCGGTTGCCACAGAGACACGCCCACACAAAGGCTCGGAATGATGACATATGGTCCAAACCTGCCCAGTCGGTGGACCCCCTAAAAGGCTGACTGCATTGATGGACAAAACCCCACGTTAGCCATTTATCTGTGCCCACTCATTTCATGGTAAGATAAACTTTTTTATAAAGTTTCCAAAGCCCATGCACAAGGAGTAAACGGCTGGTGAAAAAGCTGCCATGTAAAGTGGGGGGAATTCATCATTAAGTGATTAACAAAGGCTTCTTTACCACCTGCTTCTACATTAATACGCACATTAAAGGCCTCCCTTTTTGTTTAAGATGAAAGAGAGGAGATGGAGGCAGAAAGGATTGACTTCAAGCGCTAATTGAATAAAAAATTGACCACTTTTTATTTTGAATGCTGATTTTACTAATGTGAGCCACTTCCATTGAGCGGACTTTATTATGTATATAATTTGAAAGTCATCATTTAAGAATATAACATACTTTGGAAAACTGTTTTAACATATATATAACGTCCAAGTGCAGGATGCATCTGAGTCATGTGTGATAACCAGTTTAGAGAACAAAACCACTTTGGTTAAGCCTTCTCTCTCCCCCTGACCTCAACGGAGTGCTGTGAAAGATGAAACAAATCTTCAGTTTAAAAGCAATGTAATATGAGGAGTGGGTATTGTGTTTCTGAGGAAACTCAGGGGAAAACAACCCTTGAGAAGTACCATGTTTTGGTGTTAGATCACTGAAAAGAAGTGAAAAGAGTCTCTATGGGATATTAAAATCATCAATATATTTATCACACTCTAACTTCAATGCAGTTATGAAAAACCTCTTTGTTGATTTTTTTCAATTATTTTTTTTATCATAGTGATCTTATTTTAGAATATTACAACCGGATGCTTTCTGAAAACTGTGTGTCAAAATGTATCTTGTAAATCCTAGTAGGCATCCAAATATTTGTATACCAATATATTGTCAGTGTTTTGTATTAAATTTTATTGTTTTGACAATTTTATTTCAATATGTACACTACAAGTT
The DNA here is from genome assembly GCA_903171835.1 of Mullus surmuletus. Classification (NCBI taxonomy): domain Eukaryota; kingdom Metazoa; phylum Chordata; class Actinopteri; order Syngnathiformes; family Mullidae; genus Mullus; species Mullus surmuletus. Next base: position 622,425 of record CAESWR010000135.1, on the reverse strand, counting down.
GGAGAAACTGCTTGCTGTGGGTGGGGGGAGACACCTGTCAGGTAAAACTTATATGCTTGCATGGAGTTGGGCAAATTTGGAACCTTTAACTTTTAAGACTATTTCCATATGTTTGGGGGGTGTATGTTTAACACTTTGCAATGACGAGACCCTGTGATTTGATGGTAAAAGATAGATATCGACGCAGACCTGCAAATTTGGGAGGGGAAATCCCAGAGTGAACATTTGAGCAGAGGAGGCCTAAATCCATTAGGGAAGATAAGCAGTGTGTGAACATGACATCCAAGAGTTGACCTATTTCATTACTCACCACTGAACTATGTGATGATGTCATTGCAGTCTTTGTTTGGGGGACGGCTGTTATGGTCCATATGGGGGCAACCACTCACTTAAAGCTGCTCGAATGCTCTATTTTTTTGGTAGAGCTAGAAACATGGACACAGATCTCCAAATGGGAAGTCAACGACATTGCAAAAAAATATGACATAGCTTGTTGAAATGTCAGCAAAAATTGAAACTAATCGATAATGTGATACATGACTTAAATCAACTGCGCTCGGGCTTCATCTTCTCAAAAAATTAAACATTTGGCGAGAAAACACAATATGAACACACACATACAGTTCATCCATCTGTGAATGTGTTCAGTATTGTAGGCTGAAATTAATCAATGAAGATTAAGTATACATGTGGTAATTTCTTGAAAACCTTATACGTCTCATCTAGAAGCATGGCCCAGTTGCTTGTGATTCAACCTCTCTGGACACACACAGACACTGCCTTCTACAACCACGTGTGTACTCCGCAAAAGAAAAGGTCAACTCGTGGTGTCAGTCAATGTCATGCAAGGTGACAGCGTGCGATTGAGACCCGGAAGGGAATCTCTTTTGAGTTGATTGGGAGGTGACAGGTCCTTCTGGATATGACCTGTCTATTTGCCAATTTCACCCCAGTCATCCGCCTGGCTGTCCCGTGCATGGACGCCTCCATTGACGGCTGTCAAAAACAGGGACCTGGAGGAGAACATTACCCTGGGAGGTCAGACACCCCCAGGTGACCCTCGAAACACTTCAGCGCACAATCAGTGTCCAGGCTAGACCTGTTCTCACCCAGCCCTCTGGAGGCCAATCTGGTGCTTTCCAAGAGGAAAACAGTAGGCAGATTCACCATGAAATTTCAAATGAAACACAGGCTGAGCATCCGTCTCAATCAAGCAGGCCTCGGGAATGATAGCTCTTGTTTTAACAAAGCACTTCCCTTGGTGATATACCACACAGCTCCCGACATGTTCACATCCTCACTGTGGTCACATGAGTCGACATGCAGATTCCCACGCATGTGCACGGTTACACTGACGCCACCCTTAGACCCCACACTGCACCGCATTATGAAGAGCTCCCTTGAATTCACACAGAGATCTAAAAATACCCACGAGGGAGGAAATCCCCACATTCCGCAGCAATGGACCTGGACTACAAAGACAGCCAAACAATAAGCCTCTCCCAACTCGGAATCATCCCAGACAATATAGGAAGGCTGAGGCATCAGAGAGTTGTTTTTCCCGGACAGACTGTTGTGTCTAGGAGTGGAAACCTCTGACCACTGCCGCTGACTCATGGCAACAGGCCATATGTGAAAGAATGGGCCACACCATGAGATAAACACACACGGGTAAACTAACAAGCTGCCACGATACTACAAGTGGATCCCTTCAACTCCCAAAAGATAGGGGTTTCATTAGCTACGGAAGGGAATGTTTAATTGCCAAACAGTCATTAAGACATGTAATCAAAGGATGGGTGGCAAAGTAAAGGA